>ML099821.1:72349-141965 GCA_003697995.1 Taxidea taxus jeffersonii | reverse complement strand
TCTTTTGTCTGCTCTTTCCTTTTTTACCTCTCGGCATTTTGATAAGTGCTGGGAAGTATTCAGCAAATATTTATATGTGCTTTAGTCTTGGAAAAAAAAAATCACACTGTTTCAAACAAGACTCCAAATGCTCAGGAGCCTTGCAGCCATTGTGACTGTGGGGAGGGTACATTCTGACATGCCTTCCCCGGAGGTCCTGCTCCCATCTCTGCATCTTTATCTCCCTCCACCCGAGCACTTCCCTTCTCCCCATGGGCGTCCCACGGACAGGGGTCTGTGTCCTGCTCATAGATTCCTGCTTCGTGGCTTCTGTTCCTTTGTTCCCTTCCTCTCCATCTGCTGCTCCTTCATTGTGTTCCTTTCAAGTCTTCTTATAGAAGCCGAAGCCCATGCTGCTGGTTTTCAGCCTTTCTCCCCACTCAGTTTCAGCAGCAGAGTCTGCCGGGCGGGGGGGTGTGCTTCGTCTCTTACCTGCTGTGTCTTCCTTTAAGAAATGCCTTTGGGATTAGACGTTTACTATGAAGATGAAAGAAAATAAGCCGCCTTTTGCATATATCACCTTTGGACTTTCCAGAGATCCCTACTTTGCCAGACACCACGGGAACCCTCCCCCCAGGCCCCGTGGCAACACTTCCTGAAATGCATGCTGTCTTCCAAAGCAACCGAAGGACACAAGCCCCCTGCCTTCCCCTCAGCAGGGCTATGGTTTTTATGTCCCAGGTTGCTACCGCCGGAGAATGTTGTGGTGTGAGAAAATATCAGCACCGAAAATGCACATCACACTTGCTTTCCGTCCACTCTGAAGGGACCATTAATCATTCTCCATCCGCCCATCTCCCCCCGCCCCCCGTCTTTATCACAGAGAAGCTGTTCTTGTCCTCTCTGAGGAGTATCTGTGGGTGGTGGCTAACCTTTGTCCTTGTCCATGTGGTCTGACAGGAATGCTCTAGAGTCTCCTAGCATCAGCCTGGAGAGTTCAAGGGCGTCAGAGGAGGCCCCCTGGCAAGGTGCAGCCAAGCAGAAGGAAGCAGAGATGTCGGGATGTCGTTCTTCCTTCTCAAACGATTTGCTTGTTTTGTCCCCGGCTCAGCTGAATAGAGAATACAGTCTAGGCACGGTGCGTCAGAAAATCTCTGCTCCCGCGGGTACATCGAGCAGCGTGCTTTTCCAGAAATGCATACGACTTACCTCGGTGCCGCTGTAGTTCAAGCCCAGGAGGGATACCGCGTTGTACCTATCGGAGTGCAGTGCTGGGCACAGAAACCCTTTTAGGTATTAAATGCAAAGCTCTTGAATTCGGAGCATCAGGTGCTTACCATATTGTTGGAAGGACTGGACAAACAGGAACGATTGCCAGAACATCCCAGAACTAAGCCAGAGAAACCGTACCTCCGCCACAGTCGGGAAGGCGGGCGATCTGCACCCGGGGAGTCAGCACGGTGCGTCTTTTAACGCCCGCGGGGGCAAACTAAGCCTTGGAAATCAGCTTCACAAATACTGCCCGTCTGGGCTCAAGGCAGAAAAGCAGCAAGAGGATGGTCTTTGCCTTCTGTGTGCCTCCACGCTGGTGGACGCTGATCGTGTACAGAAGCCTTGCCGCGAGGTGGTCTGCGAAATACAGTACTGAGTGTTCGGCATTTAGTCATACAGTGAGGCGCAGTGGGAGGAAGTGGGACCGGATGCCGAATACCGACGGACTGTATCTAACACACACACCTTATAAATGGCAGCGGCCTTAGAGCGTGCGCACGGCCCACTGAGGGTTGGCAGAGTTTCAGCAGGGTCTGAGGCAAAAAACAAAACAAAACAGGTAAAACACAAAATATGGTAGAGTGTCTTCAGGGAAGAGAGAATTCATCACAGAATTATCCCTGCTCGAGGGCGCCCCGGGTGGCTTAGTCGGTTGGGCCTTTGCCTTCGGCTCGGTCATGATCTTGGGATCCTGGGATGGAGCCCCGCGTGGGGCTCCCTGCTCAGTGGGGAGGCTGCTTCTCCCCCCCTCTCTGCCCCTGCCCCTGCTTGTATTCTCTCTCTTTCTCTGAAAGAAATAAAATCATTAAAAAATGATCCCTGCTCTGATTTTTAGGAATATGCAGGAGATCAGGAGACTGCCCCCTAGCTGGGGAAGTGGCTTGGCCTTTGGCATATGGGGATTGCTGACATTCATTCTCAAGTTCATACCGCATAATTAGCATCTGGGATTTCAATTAGGTGAGAGGTGGAGTGAATCAGAGGCAAAGGTATAGTCCTTGCAAAGAGCTGGCAAGGAGGTCAGGCAGATTTCTGGCAGCTAACTTCCCTGGCACAAAAAGAACTGTAGAAAGGAGTTTAGTCAAAGGCACAGCAGGAACCACCAAGTCCTGACAAGACGCAAGCAGAATGAGGCCAGACTGGATGGACTTTTGGGGCCCAAGGAGGCAGATGCAGGACCGTGAGAGATTAGCGTATTAGCCCCAATTCTGTACACTCTCTTGTATCCATGCCCTTGGTTTCTTAACTTTGCATCTTCTCTTATAAAAGGCAAAATGGACTTCCCTAGCAGTTGATTTTGGGTTTGGCTTTGAGACTTACTTTGAACAATGAGTGGGGAAAGAGGTATCACAAGTCCAGTTTTGAAGCAAGCCTTAAAAGGCCTCACCTGTTTCTGTCTTTCCTCTCATGCTTTTGCCATCTTTGTGGGGAGAGCTGCTCATTCAGCCTAGGTCCAAGAATGAGCCCATGTGAAAGGGACTTGGGCCTGGCCTATTGCAAGGAACCACTCCCATCTGGGTCCTATACAGCTTGAAAGAGGGCCTCCTAGCTGACCTCAAGCTAATATTTTTAAAAGATTTTATTTATTCATTTGTCAGAGAGAGAGAGCACGCACGAGAGCACAAGCAGGGGTAGTGGCAGGCAGAGCAGGCAGAGGGAGAAGCAGGCTCCCCACTCAGCAAGGAGCCCAGTGTGGGACTCGATCCCAGGACCCTGGGATCACGACCTAAGCTGAAGGCTGGCGCTTAATGGACTGAGCAACCCAGGCATCCCCCAAAGTAATTTATATGAGCTCCAGGTAATGTAAAGGTGTGTGAGAAATAAATGTTTATTGTGAACCCTGAAATTACTGTGATTGATAACTGGCTGATATACAGGGACTGTCACTGAAACACAGGATTATTATTTCCAGGTGTTTCACTGAAGAGTATCAAGAGAACATCTGCAAATTCCAGACTGGTGTCTTCAAGTTCTGAGGATGGTCGAATGACCCACTGTGTCTTGGTGACCTTTGGCGATAGCTGGGACAGAGCCCTAATGGGGCAGTGACCAACACCATGTCATAGCTCATCTTTTCCAGGTAGGCTTCCCTGAGTGGCCACGCCCACAGAGCTCTTCGTTTTCTCTACTCTCTGCACTTACTGCCTGTATTTCTCCTTCTGCTCTCATCATATGCCATCACATTTAGAGTGGCTTAGTTCCAAATCTTTTCAGATAAGTGGGTCTACCTCACTGTATTTTTATCTATGTGGTCTTATCTGTATTTTGTCCATGTGGTTCTAATGAAGGATTTGGTCAAGCATCTTGCTGAGACCCACATGTATTATCTTTAAAGCAGTGGTTTTTGAGATTGTGTCACTTCCGGACCATCTTCACGAGGTTTGTCCATTTCCGTGTACAAATAAAGAGGGTCGAGGGGGTTGAGAGACTATAGGCAGGCTGATGCCCGCAGGCCCGGCCGTGATTCATTAGGGACTATAGAATGCTGAGAGAAGAGTCTTGGGAAGAGCTGTGTAAGGGAGAAGGGGAGGTTGGAGGAGGCAGAGGGCTAGGCTGGAATGAAAGCACAGTCCTGGCAAAGAAGGTGTTGAGAAGGAAGCCGTTGGAGGGCATTGCTAAGGACCACGAGTGGGCACTGACATGGGGTAGAGATGGGAGGCTGTGGGGGAGGGAGCAGAGTGAAGGCTGAGGTCAAGACAGGGTGAAGGCGGGGTAAACGTTGGGCAAGTAAAGTTGATGGACCATAATCGTGTCATGTATACTTACCTTGTTTTCCACGAGAAGGGATCTATGTACCACACTGCAGGGAACTTTGGTGTAAATTAGCGGTCTTCCCAATCTTTTTTGCCTACTTATCTCCTAAAAGGATTTTGAAAAACTACATACTCCTTCACACTTTTGGCGTTGATACTTAAATTCTTTCGTTAAGTTTAAATATTGTCACCCCAAAGGATGTAATAGCCAGTGCACCATAAATATTGGTATTTAAAAATAAAGCTCTTATATGGCACCTACTAGAATAGTATCATTAGAATAGCCATCATCATCCATTTTAGATGTTCAAGACAAGCTCTTTAACTGTCAGAAATTTTACATCATTTCTTTTACCCTTTGCCCACTTCCCCCACAGAATTTTATCCTGATATAATGTAGTTTTATGCTTGATGGCCTTTTATTGAACACTCTCTCAGATATCTCAGCGACAAAATGTATATACAAATTTAAAATTCATTTTCTATAACTGTAAATAATAGTAATTATTAAATATAAGAAGAAGCATTTTATTAGAAAAGCATCTCTTAATGAGTTGGATGGAGTAGGGAGGGCAGGTTTGGATATCTCCATTAAAGGAAACTTGGCCAACACTGGTATCTTGAATTGTCCCTTCCCTTAGCATCTTGGGGTTTTTTTTTTAACACCCTAAGGCCAAGTTGCCTTGGTAAGGTTGGAACCTTGGGTACCCAAACTTCTATGTATCACGTGTAACAAAGATCATGATGATGGTAGCTGATATTGTGGTAAATTGAAGATGCCGTTTGTGTATTTCCTTGGTACCCAGAAGCCCCTATCTTTGTGTGACTCCAGGGCAGGGGAAGGAACCCGATAATGTCAAAGACTAGACTTCCTACAAACATGACAGAATGGGTACTTGGAGCCTGATTTGCTTTGATTCAAAGAATACAAGGAAACGAAGCATTTCTGGTATAGTTGAATTCCTGACATTGAGATTTCATGCCTGCTACATGAGAAGAGAGGGGAGAGAGCATTGGATTGTGTGATCATCAAGGGTCAGGTCAGCTACCTGTTGTCACCATCACGTAGCAACTGGATGACCTGGGCAACTGGTCATGTGCATCTCATTGTCCACATGTACAATGGGGTTGAAATCAGTCTTATGCATCCTCCTGTGGTCTTGTGAAGCTCATACGAGATCCAGTGATGCTTGTGACACCATTTTGTAAACCATCAAGAATGCTTTCTTATCTTTATTTGCAAACTTTTTATTTGGAAATAATGATAGATTCACAGTTAGTTGCAAATACATGTACTGGAAAGTCCTATGCAGCCTACACTCTTCCTCCATCATCCATGCTCAACAATAGCGCAACATCAAAACCAGAGCTTATTCAGATATTGCAGTTTATATTCGTGTATGTGTGTGTATATGTGCGTGCGTGCGTGTGTAGCTTTGTGTAATTACCATCACAATACATCTTCCGTCATCACTAGGCTTTCTGGTGCTACCTTTTTATAGGCACAAACCCCTCCCTTACAATCCCTAACCCCTGGCAACCACTCTGTTCTTTATCTCTATTGTTCTGTTGTTGGAGAGTGTTATAGACATCAAACCGTGGTATGTAGTCCTTTGAGACTGGCTTTTTCACTTTGCATAATTCCCTTGAGATCCATCTAAGTTGTTAACTGTATCAATAGTTGATTCCTTAGTACAATATGAATATGAGCTGCTGTGATTATTTGTGTACAGATTTTTTTAAAGATTTTATTTATTTATTTGACAGACAGAGACCACAAGTAGGCAGAGAGGCAGGCTCCCTGTTGAGCAGAGAGCCCGATGTGGGGCTCAATCCCAGGACCCTGGGAACATGACCTGAGCTGAAGGCAGAGGCTTTAACCCACTGAGCCACCCAGGCGCCCCTGTGTACAGATTTTTGAGTAAACATGACTTTGAGTTTCCATTTCTTTGGGGTATGGACAATTCTGGGTTGTATGGTAAATGCCTATCTATATTTACAAGAAACTTCCAAACTGTTTTCCATTTTCCATTTCTACCAATAATGTACAAATGCTCAGTTTTCTTTGTATCCTCACCAGCATTTAGTGTTTTCACCATTTTTTATTTTCAACATTCTGATAGATGCTCAATGATACCTCATTGTGGTTTTAGTTTACATTTCTCTAGCAGCTAATGATGTTGAACATCCTTACGTGTGCTTATATGTCACATGTAAATCCTCTTTGGTGAAATGTGTGGTCATGTCTCTTGGCCATTTTCTAATTGAGTTGTTTGATTTTTTAATGTTGAACTGTGGAAGTTCTTTATATATTTTAGATATAAATCTTTTGTTGGGTCTGTGGTTTGTAAATATTTCCTCCCAATATGTAGTTTGTCTTTTTATCCTTTTTAAAAAAAGATTTGTTTGTTTGAGAGAGAGAGAGAGAGCGTGCGCATGCTTGTGTGTGGGGAGAGGGGCAGAGGGAGAGAAGCTCCAAGCAGACTCCCTGGTGAGTGAGGAGCCAGACGTGGGGCTTGATCCCACGACCCATGACATTGTGACCTGAGCCAAAACCAAGAGCTGGACGCTCAACTGACTGAGCCAGCCAGGTGCCCCATTTTCATCCTTTTAATAGTCTTTCACAGAGCAAAAGTTTTTAACTTTATGAGGTCCAATTTATATATTTTCTTTCTTTCTTTTCTTTTTTTTTTTCCATTTTAAGCAGGCTCCTCACTGAGCAGGGAGCCCAATGCAGGGCTCGATCCCAGGACCCTGGGATCATGACCTGAGCTGAAGGCAGATGCCCAACCAACTGAGCCAACCAGGGGCCCCAATATACATTTTTGTTTCATGGATTGTGCTTTTGTTGCCAAGTGTGCAAACTTTTTGCCTAGGCTTGGATCCCAAAGATTTTCTAATTTTTTTCTGAAAGTTTTATCGCTTTATTTTTTACATTTAAGTCCATGATCCATTTTGAGTTAATTTTTGTCTATGGTGTGAAACTTAGGTTGAGTTTTATTTCTTTTCTGCCTGTGGTTGTCTAATTTCTCTAACATGATGTGTTGAAAAGTCTATCTTTTCTTCATTGCATTGCTTTTGCACCTTTGTCAGAAATCAGTTGGCACGTTTGTATGGCTCTGTTTCTAGGTTTTCTTTCTTGTTCTTTTGATCTATGTGTCTATCCCTCTGTCAGTGTCATGCTGTCTTGATTACTGTAGTGATATAGGAAGTCTTAATGTCAGATACAGTGATTCCTCCCATTTTATTCCTTTTGAAAATTGTTTTAGCTATTCAAGGTCCTTTGCCTTTCGTATAAATTTTATAATAGTTTTATCTATGTCATAAAGAAAACCTTGCTGGGATTTTGATTGCAATTGCACTGAGACTATAAATTTCAGTTTGGGGGAAGTTTACATCTTTACTGTGTTTAGTATTCAAATCTATGAGCATGATGTGTCTCCATTTATTTAGGTCTTCTTTGATTTTTTTCATCAGTGTTTTGTAATTTTCAGGATACAGGTCCTGAACATGGTTTTCGAAGATTATACTTAAGTATTTCACTTTTTTTGGTCGTTGTGAATGTAAATGATATTGAGTTTTAAATTTTGGTTTCTGTATATTTATTGTTAGTTTATATAAGTGGTATGATTATTTTCGTGTGTTTATGCTATATGTGCAACCTTGTTGAATTCACTTATTAATTCTGGGATTTTTTTTTTTTGTAGACTCCTTGGAGTTTTCTGTTTACATAAACATATCATTTGCAAACTGACATTTTTTTTCCTCTTTCTTTCCAAACTGTATGCAAATTATTTCCTTTTCGTGCCTTATTGTGCTTACCAGGACTCCCAGTACTATATGTTGAAAGAGAACGGTGAGAATGGACATCCTTTTCTTGTTCCTGATTTTAGAGGAAAAGTACTCAGTCTTTCACCGTTAAGTATGATGTTAGTTGCAGGATTTTTGTAGATGTGCTTTATCAAGTTGAGGACATTTTCCTCTATTCCTAGTTGTTTGAACTTTTAAAAAATCATGAATTGAAGTCTTCAAGAACTTAAAAAATGTTAGTTATTTTCTTCCAGTATTTATAAATAATACTTGTAGAGGCCACTTTTAGGCAAACAGGGTTGAGCAGTGGAAAGTAGAAAGACCCATAGTGACCCCCCGGCTGAATCCAGACAGACCCAATCAGGTGACCTACCTCAAAATATCTGTAGGCCCTAACTAGTCAGTTGGCTACTTATAGCTAGGCACAGTTACTAGAAAAGGGAGAATTCCATATGCCGCCATACTTCCATCTTCCTCCTTTAAGAACAGCCCCCACTCACTGCCTCACTGCAGAAAGCCTCCCCTCTGCTGTGCAGCCTGCCGCTCCCTTGCGGTGTATTCAGTAAACTTCTATCTCCTTCGTTCTACCTCGGGTGAATCCTGTCGCCTCCTGTGCCACTGGCTTCTATCATTGTTGCCCCACATTTGGGGCCCCCATCCAATTGGACAGATGCCCCATTTAGATACCACAATACTTAATTGATATCTCGGCTCTTTGTGAAGTTCTAACATGAGGACACATCATTCTCTCGGTCAGTCTGTCCCTCCTGGGTGGGTAGGAGGACCCAGCTGAGGGTAGGACTTTTTGTTGGGTGGGACTGAGGAAAATGGAGGGAAGAGATCTTGGGGCTCTGTCATGGGGCACTGTTACCAAGTTATCCAACCAAAAACCATGGTGCTGAGAAAGTTATTAGTTTCCTGTTGCTGCTATAACAAATTACCACAAATTTAGTGGCTTAACAAAAATTTATTCTCTTGTAGCTCTGGACTAACATCAAGGGGTTACCAGGATTGTGTTCCTTCTGGAGGATTCAAGGGAGAATCCGTTTCCTTGCCTTTTCCAGGTTCTAGAAGCTGCCTACATTCCTTGGCTATATTCCTCCATCTCTGAAGCATATCACTCCACCCTCTGATTCCGTGACTACATTTCTTTTTTTCCCTTTGACCTTAACTCTGCTGCCTCCTTCTTTTTTTTTTTTTTTAGATTTTATTTATTTATTTGTTAGAGAGAGAGAGCGAGCACAGGCAGACAGAGTGGCAGGCAGAGGCAGAGGGAGAAGCGGCTCCCTGCCAAGCAAGGAGCCCGATGTGGGACTCGATCCCAAGACGCTGGGATCATGACCTGAGCCGAAGGCAGCTGCTTAACCAACTGAGCCACCCAGGCGTCCCTGCTGCCTCCTTCTTATAAGGATCCTTGTGATTTCGTTGCCCCACCTGGATAATCTAGGATAATCTCCTTAAGATCCTTAATTTAGGGTGGCTCAGTTGGTTAAGTTGCTGAGTTCAGCTCAGGTCATGATTTCAAGGTTGTTGGATTGAGCCCTGCCTTGGGCTCCCTACTCAGTGGGGAGTCTGCAGGAGATTCTCTCTCCCTCTGCCCACCACCGCCCCCCGCTGTGCTTGTGTGCTCTCTCAATAAATAAATAAATGAATCTTTTTAAAAAGATCCTTTTTAATTTTTTTTAAAGATTTTACTTATTTATTTCACAGACAGAGATCACAGGTAGGCAGAGAGGCAAGCGGTGGGTGGGGGGAGCAGGCTCCCTGCTGAGCAGAGAGCCCGATGTGGGGCTCGATCCCAGGACCCCGGGATCACAACCTGAGCCAAAGGCAAAGGCTTTAACCCACTGAACCACCCAGGTGCCCCTAAAAGATCCTTTTTAAATTTGAATTCAATTACCCAGCACATCATTAGTTTCAGATGTAGTGTTCAATGATTCATCAGGTTTTTTTTTTAAGATTTTATTTATTTATTTGTCAGAGAGAGAGCGAGCGAATGAGCACAGGCAGACAGAGTGACGGGCAGAGGCAGAGGGAGAAGCAGGCTCCCCGCCAAGCAAGGAGCCCGATGTGGGACTCCATCCCAGGACGCTGGGATCATGACCTGAGCCGAAGGCAGCTGCTTAACCAACTGAGCCACCCAGGTGTCCCGATTCATCAGCTTTTTAAAAAAGATCTTTAATCACATCTGCAAAGTCCCTTCTGCCATGTAAAGTAACGTGGTCACAGGTTCCAGGGATTAGGATGTGGACAGCTTTTGAGGGAGGAGGCCTTACTCAGTCTAACAGAGAGGGTGACTGTGGACGTGAGGAAGAGGTATTCTAACGAGAGGGGTATGGATTGAAACAGACTGTGGTTTGAATCTCCCATCCAGCTTTATAGGCAGGCTTACATCCACTGAATTTTTTAATCTGCATAAGCCATTCTTCATCTGCAAAACTGTAGCCTCTGCTGTGGTAGAGATGACAGGTGCCCATCAGAAATGTATACGACCCTCCCAGAGTATACGGGACCCTCCCAGAGTATACGGTTGTGAGTACGAAGCAGCTTGCAGTCAAGGACTACGTTTCCCAGTATCATTTGCATCTAGGTGAGGTCCATGTGTCTACCAGTGCAATGTAAGCGGAAGTGCTGTGTTTCACTTCCTGGCTGAGCTACCGGTGAAGAGGGGCTGTATTGTCCATGCTCTCCTCTCTCACCTGCTGGCTTCATGTTGACTCCCAGGTGACCATGGAAGCCTAGTGATGAAGATGGTAAAGCTTCCATTAGCCTGGGTCCCTCCATAACTGCATGGACGGGAGTCTGTCCTTCTGTCACTGCCAAAATAGACAGCTGTCTGGGACTATAATGCGGGCCAGAAATAGATTGCATTAAGCTACTGAAATTTTAGGTTTACTCATTACAACAGCTAGGATTGTCTTCAGCAATACATTTACCTTGCAGGCTGTTATTATCCCCTGGGACTGTAAAGTGAAACAATGTGTGTAAAGCCCATGTTAAGGGACTAAGGGACTCAGGGATTGGAAGCCTAGAGCAGTGGTTCTCACCCTGGAGCATGCATCAGAATCCTAAGGGCTTACTAAAATACAGATGCAAGGCCCTACATCAAGAGGATCTTGATTTTGGGGTGGGCCTCCTGGCACCCTGAACCTCTCCTGAGGTCTCTTTCCCTTGCCTGTCTTTTCTGCTCAGCTGTGACTTCCAGGAGGGCAGGCGCTGGGTCTAAATGTCGGTGGCTGCATCCCAGAAGTAGCATAGTATGTGACAAATAATCATCCCCCAACCCGGTTGGCAGTCTTCAGCTGCAAGGGCTGAGTTAGAATCCGTAGGCTGCAGTTAAAGGGTTTGATGATTTCCTTGTTCCTAAATAGCTTTGATGGGGGTTCTTTGTTCCTTCATGATGGAAGGATCATGCATGTTAAAGTGAGGAGACGGTACAAGCAGTAAAAGCCTGAGCTGTTGTCTGCCAAGGAGATTTTCACTTTGCACTTTTGCTGCTATTTCTTTGGAAGAGCTCCTGGGGTTGATGAACTAGTTTGCGTGCCAGAAAGTTTATCTTTTCCCCTATCAGGCAAAATAATTTTGCCTTTGCATTTTGGGGGTTTCATCTCTGACCATATTCACTTGATCGTGCTGGAGGATTTCCTTTCAGAGAGCTGCTGTCCGGTTGCAGAAGCGCATGGACCGTATTTGCGCTCGCAGGACTTCCCTGCAGGACGGCAGGCACAGGGTCCACAGCAACTGGCAGTCACTTCTCTGGGGCTCGCCCCATGCCAAGGCTGAGGAGGTGGCGTTCTCTGGCGTGAGGGGACTCGTGGGTGGGGGCACGGGGGTGAAGTTGAGGCTCTAGGAGCAGCCGTTAAAAAGCAAATGTTAGCTAGGAAAGGGGAGAGGGGTTGAGAGAGACAATTCTGTATACTTGGCAGTTCTGCCTATGGCGGCCTCTGAACTCTCTCTCTCCGAAGGAAGAAGTTTGGCATTAGCAGTTCTGGAGAGTCTTTCTGATTTTAGCAGCGAAAGCTGCCTGGGGGGCCTGGAGGGTAGCAGCCGAAGGCGGGAGCACCCTTTCAGCCGGCCTGGTGGCCGTGGCCCTGGTGTGGGGCTGCCCGAGGCCCGGGAGGCGGCTGGGCGAGGCTGCATTTGGGCCAGTCTGCCCTTGCGCCCAGGTCCTTCCAGAATTCGGACAACACAGCAGCCTTTCCCGGATCACCGCCCACTTGGGTCGCCTGTAGAGGCCTGAGCTATATCCAATTTCAATTTCTTGGGTTAATTTATACTCCACTATAAACAAACTCTTGTAAAAGCTAAGAACCGGAAAGGATAAAGAAGCAGTTTTTCCATTACAGTCTCTTTCTTCTGATTGGTAGTGAAGCGAGTGTTTCAATAACAGAGACCCCAGATTTTGCCCACAGGGCATCTGGAAGGTGGGTATTGGGGAGGAGGTGGCCGGTAATTCATCAGGAACCCCTCCATGCTTGGCTCTGTGTTGGGGGCCTTCACTTGTATTGAAGCAGGGGGAGGGGAAAGTTATGCCCTGCCCTGCCCCGCAGCCCCTACCCCCACCTGGAATTTAACCATAACTCACCGAGTGGTGCAATGTGGGAAAATGTAAACAGGGCAGTGGCCTTGCTAGACCTCTCAGACTCGAGCGACTTGCTGCCTAAATCTCCTCGGTCAGCCCGTGTTTCAGTATCAAGCTATTTTCTCACTGAGGTTTTTAATTTTACTTTGGGTTTTTGGGGGAGATATGCTATTTTATGTGGTAGTGTTCTGAAAGCTCTATCCTCTCCATTTCAAATCGTAGCTCATGGAGCGTATTTGGGACCCTGTACAATTTTTACCCATTAACCTCATCTAAATTAGCTAAAAGAAGCACGATCCGGGATCATCTCCACCCCTCTGTGTTTTGTTTTTATTTTCTTGTTTGTACCCTGAAACTTGTAGAATTGGTTTTCCTGCTCTGGGTTTTGAGTACCAGGCCTGCCAGTGCTTTGGTTCATTTGTAGGTTCATTTCTTTATGTCACCATGTCATTTCTTTATGGCCACCAATGTCTTGAAATTGGAGGGGATTTGCGTCTCAAAAGCTTGTAACGAGTTTTCTGTGTTTTAATTTCAGGCTCTTTCTTCCAGACATGGTAGTAAAATGAGAGGTTATTGAATGAGCCCTCGTGATTTTTAGTATGTATGTGTATAAATTCTGTGTTTATGATTGTTGAGAGATTACCTTTAAACTTTCTCTTTTAGTCTCTAGCTCAATGTAGTTTATAAATGGTTGCTATGGATTTGGCACTTTTAAAAAAATCAAGTTTGAGCTGAGGTTATTTTTCAGCTCTATTGAGGTATAATTGACAAAATTGTATCATGTTTAAAGTGCACATTGGGATGATTTGATGTGTGTATACATTGTGGAAGGGTCCCCCCTCGTTTTGTTAATTACTGTAACCATCAACTCACATATTTATCTCTTTAAATGTTTTTTTGTGAGAACATTTAAGTTCTCCTTTCTAATTCTGATCATGCAATACAGTGTTACCAACTATAATCACCATGCTGTACATTTGATCCTCAGATCTTGTTCATTTTTTCAAAAGATTTTTTATTTATTTGACAGAGATCACAAGTAGGCAGAGAGGCAGGCAGAGAGGGGGAAGCAGGCTCCCAGCAAAGCAGGGAGCCTGATGTGGGGCTCCATTTCAGGACCCTGATCATGACCTGAGCCGAAAGCAGAGGATTAACCCACTGAGCCACCCAGGAGCCCCTATCTTGTTCATTTTTATAGCTGAAAGTTTGTACCCTTTTAAACCAACCTCTCCCTATTTCTCCTACTCCCAAGTCATGGCAACCATGTGTATACTGTTTTATGAGTTTGACTTTTTTTTTCAATTCTACATATAAATGATAGCATGCAGTATTTGTCTTTTTCTGACTTATTTCACTTACCAAATGTTCTCAAGGTCCATCCATGTTGTCACAAAGGGCAGGGTTTCCTTCTTTCTCACAGTTGAATAATATTCCAATTTTATGTGTATTTTATGTACATTATATACATTATATTATATATAATATGTATAATACACATACCACATCTTCTTTGTGCTGATAACTTCCTTTATTTAGCACCTCAAATGTGCAAAGGACAGTACTAGGTGTTATGAAGTTTCAGAGAAGAATAACACAAGCTTAAGCTCACAATATAGTAATTATATGACTCCAATAATAACTAATAATAACAACACCTAATACTTCTGAACATTAAAAATGCCTATATACTAGAAAAATCATTGAATTGTGCACCTAAAAATATGTGCTGGGCATTCACATATGTTCCTTCTCTTTGTATCTCTTTTTTTAATCTATGCATATCTTTTTAAAAAAATAGATATAATCAACATGCATCATTATATTAGATTCAGGTGTATAATATAATGATTGGACATTTGTATATTTTATGAAATGATGACCACAGTAAGTTTGGTTGATATCCATCACCATACAAGCTTAAAAAATTTCTTCTTTTTCCCTTGTGATGAAAGCTTCAAGGTCTACCCTCTCAGCAACTTTCAAATATACAATGCAGTATTATTAACTATGGCTCCCATGCTCTATATTTCATCCCTATGGCTTATTTATTGTATAGCTGGGATGCCACATCTTTTTTATCCATTTATCCATTGAGAGACTCTTAGGGGGCTGAGATTATTTTTAACTCTAGACTTTATGTTGGTAGCAAATTGTCACAGGGATAGTTTTCTATGGGGGCACTGAATGTGCATTACAGTTTTTACAAAATCTAGGAAGAAGATGGAAAAGTCTAGGGCAGTGAGTGTCTGTTCTGCCTTGGGCTCATTATTCTCACCCAACACACCCATCCCCCACTTGTAGGTAAAGATCAGTCATGGTCTATTTGCAATCCCTTTTCTGGGTCCTTTTCACCTGTTTCTGAGTTTGCCAGACCTGAAACTTGACACAGGCCCTGACCCCTTCTTGGAGTTTCCCTCCCAATTCCTACCCACATGTCATCTGCTGTGGTAGGAAACAGAGCCTGGGTCTGGTTCCTTGTGTCAGGCCTGCCCCAGTCTCTTGGCTAGTGCCTCAGTTAATGCAGGACAAGGACATAGCTCTTTTCAGAAAGGAATAAGCTGCTAGGGAAATTTGGGGTCACAAGGGCCTGGGCTACTGGAAGGCAGACCCTTATTCCTGTGGCCAAGGCTCAAGGGACTATGAAAATAACCCATTTTAGGGGCCAGAACAGTCAGGATGGGGCCTGAGCCATGTCTGGTTGAGGGAGAGGGTCTTAGAGCTGGGAGGTACCTGATTTCATTGTAAGCAAAACTTCAGGGCAAGCGTGTACTTCAAAAATAAATAAATAAGTAAAATATTTAAAGGGGCAGCTGGTTGGCTCAGTCAGTGGAGCATGCTACTCTTGATCTTGGGGTTGTGAGTTTGAGCCCCATCTTGGGTGTGGAGCCTATGTTAAAAAATAAGTAAGATTTTTTTTTTTTCAAAAGAAGGCTTTAGGGCAAGTGTGAAAGAACTGTTATACTTGATGATGGAGGTAAACTGGGGCAGATAGGATGTTTTTATGCAGTAACTGCCCCCAGCTAGGAGTTTTGAAAAGGGTATTGAATTGACCTAGAGATATATAATTTAAGAACATGTTAATTTTTGGCAGACTGTAACATTTCATTAGAAAAGGATGTTCTATGACCTTGTTACTCAAAGGAAGGTTCATGAGAAGTATAGACCTCCCCTGGGAGCTTATTAGAAAATGCAATCTTGGACCCTGCCCAGAGCCCTACTAGAGCCCCCAGCTGATTCATATGCACATAAAAATTTGGGGGTTACCTCTCCCTCTCCCTGATCCTCACTCCCACCTCCCCCTCTCCACTCCTCTCCCCCTCCCCCCTCTTCTTTGCTTTTGAAAACCTTTTTATTTGGAAATAATTATAGACTTATAGGAATTTACAAAGCTAGTACAGACAGCTTCCCATTAGACGCTTCCCTGTTTCCCCCAGTGGCTACAACTTACATAATTGTTGTGCTGCATCACTTCTCCCTAAGACTGCAAAAGCGTTATGCTTACTTACTGAAAGCTAGTACACCTGTTGGTGCTTACTTGGGTTGTGGGCCACTGTCGTGCCTTGTTCTGCCTGGCAGGGTTCTGTAGGTAAAGGAGTTGGTGCTGCCAGGTGCAAGGGGAGGCAGCATTGCTAGCAGAGTGATGGGTGCTAGTGCTGTGCAGTCATCCTTTTGTGGGTTCTATCACGGAGCTTCAAATGGTCAGTGCCAAGAGGGGAGTCATGGGGTCGGATATAGGGAATGCGCTGCGGCCAAATACCAGAGCTGGAGTGGCAGGGAGGCCAAGCCAATCATTGGATCCTGGATGAGCATAAATGAGGAGTGTTCAGTTTGAATATGAGAGAAACGAGGTCCTTGGCACAAAATCTGGAATCCACAGTGACATGGATGGAGATGGGGAGGCAGTTGACAGGGCCATCCCAGTAAGTCTGAGTATAGAGTTTTGTGTTTTACATGGATTCTCTTTGGAAGGCTCTGAAGGGTCTCTGTTGGCCTTATAGGCATAGAACCCTGAACCTGACTTTGTCACTCAATTAAAACAAGGTGCGTTTGTGAAGAGAGTCTGGGTTTGATGGGCCATGGTTGGTGGCAGCTTGAAAAACCAGGAGAGGCGTGAGCTCAACAGAGTCAGGTAGAAACAGAGGCATGAAAACAGGGACGCCTGGGTGGCTCAGTTGGTTAAGCAGCTGCCTTCGGCTCAGGTCATGATCCCAGCGTCCTGGGATCGAGTCCCGCATCCGGCTCCTTGCTCGGCAGGGAGCCTGCTTCTCCCTCTGCCTCTGCCTGCCACTCTGTCTGCCTATGCTCACTCTCTCTGACAAAGAAATAAAAAAAATCTTAAAAAAAAAAAAAGAAGACCAAACAGCACTGAGGACAAGGCAAGGGACGTTGGGCCAAAAACCTGACTCAGTCCAGCGTGAGCAGGGCCAAAGGCAGTAAGAAAGGCTGCTTGCGTCAGGTTCCAGGACACACAGGAGCAGAAACAACTGGAGGAAGCCAAGTTACGCAGAGCCCAGAAGCAAATGGATGAGGGCAGAGTTCCTGGCCCGCCTTGCATCAGAGGCCCTGCACCCTCAGAGTGCTAGGGCTCCCCAAATTCCTGGGAGGGAATAGGGAGTCCAAGGGTGCTGAGGTTAGCTTAGAAAGCTAACTACACACTGGGGATGACATCCATGCCACACACCGTCACACTGTGTCTCTCCTTGGATTCTGAAAGCCACGTAGCTTGTTACCTTGCTCCTCAAGTACAGGAGCAGCAGCGCCAGCCCCACCTGGCAGCCTGTGAGACATGCAGGCTCCCAGGTTCCACCAGGACCTGGTGCATCGCAGGCTGTGTTTCAGCAGAAGCCTCCGGCTGCAGTTGCTGTGGTGCACTTCGGCCTCAGAGAAGTTCTGGCTTGTTGTTCAGCCCGTGGGCTTCCTCGAGACCTGAATTCACAATCGTGTCTGTCAGCAGTTGTCTGTTTGTGCAACAGTCTGTTTCCTGGCTCCCAACAGTGACTTATAGGGCCGGGGTTCTCAACCCTGGCTGCCCATCAGAGTAATGTGAGGTGCTTCTTAAAATACAGATTGCCTAGGGCCCCGGCTCGGGGCATTTGAATCTGATGAGGAGCTGGGATGGAATTCCGATTCCATTGGTCTGGGGTGGGCCCCAGGCATCAAGAGTTTTAAAAGCTTCTTGGGTGATTCTAGTATGTAGCCTGCTGGAGACCTGGCAACTGGGGGAGGAGGGAAGAGGAGGCAGCAGAGGGCTCTCTCTGTGTGAAAGCGAGGAATGAAGGTTGCCAAGGCCTCAAAGAGGCCAGCAGTAAAAGGATCCTGCAGCTCAGGGGTCAGGAGTTCTGGGAAGACGGCTCAGTGCTGAGCGGTCCTCAAATGGGAACACACCGCACCAGCCCACCAACCAAGGGTCTTGGGTCCTTGTTACCCCGCAAATGGCAGGTAATAGATTTGGGCCACATTGGCTTGGTATGAGGCATGAAAGGAAAGCCTTTTCTCTGAAGCAAGGGGGACCTGATCAGAACCAACTGGAAGCCTGTCATTACTACTGTCACAAAAAAATTGGGGCATGGTCCAGAGGGGAGGCAGGAAAATGAGTTTGGAGAGTCTTTGCTGAGGTTCAGAGCAGCAATGATGGTGACTGGGCTAGGGTAGTGGCCCAGGAGACCTGGATCATGGGAAGGTCAGGGCCTTGCCCAGTCCACGGCCTACCTTGCCTCCTTCCTCCCTGTAGTTTGCCTGGACCCCTGGCTGGTGCAGCCCGGGAAGGCCAGAAGACAACATACATGCTTGGCTATCAGTACTCCCTGGCTAAGTAGCAGACCAGCCTCGTGGCTTGCCATCTAGCCTTGACCCGATGTCTTTCATCTATCTTTCTGTCTTGTTTTTGGCTTCCAACATGCTGCATCCCACCCTTTCCACATCAAATAAAGAAATTCATGTATAGAAACTGCAAACTGTCCTCAGTATCCAACTTTCCTTTTCTTCTGTAAAAAGAAAACTTTTGATTTTTAGTTAGGTACCTTTCCCAGCCTACCATAGAGCTAAGTGTGGCCATATGAGTAAGTTCTGGCGAATGGGTTATGAACAGCCATGATGTGTCCTTCTTCCCACTTGCTAGAATGTGGTGAGGATCCATCTTGGAGATGGATCAAAAAGAGAGACGAAGCCTGGGTCCTATGATGACTTCTGTGTGAGTCAGAAATGAACTTCTGTCTTGTTTAAGCCATTGTCATTTAGTGCCTCCTTCCTATGCTGTTGGACTCATTTCTTCCCTAACAGAGTTCTGGTCATGCCATAACTCTTTCTGAGTGCCTGTATGTGCTGGACACTTTTACGTGTTTGAGATCACAACACACTAAAGCCTTGAGGTAGACTATTGTCGCCACCATATTTACATATGATAAGTTAGTCTCAGGTGACAGTGAGAGGATATGAGATTTTTTTCCATTCTGTGTGATCCCAGATCACCAGGTTTTCTGCATTAAGCCTTCCAGTGGTTGATACAAATTTAGGCATTCTGAGGTTTTTTTTTTAAGATTTTATTTATTTATTTGACAGAGAGAGATCACAAATAGGCAGAGAGAGAGGAAGGAAAGCAGGCTCCCTGCTGAGCAGAGAGCCCGATGCGGGGCTCGATCCCAGGACTCTGGGATCATGACCTGAGCCAAAGGCAGAGGCTTTAACCCACTGAACGCCCTGGCATTCTGAGTTTTTATTAAGGATGTATATTTGACCCTTAAACAACATGGGTTTGAATAGCACAGGTCCACTTATTTGTGTTTTTTTGTTTGTTTTTTTTAAATTTATTTATTTGTTAGAGAGAGAGAGAATGAGCACAGGCAGACAGAGTGGCAGGCAGAGGCAGAGGGAGAAGCAGGCTCCCTGCCGAGCAAGGAGCCGGATGCGGGACTCGATCCCAGGACGCTGGGATCATGACCTGAGCTGAAGGCAGCTGCTTAACCAACTGAGCCACCCAGGCATCCCTATTTGTGGGTTTTTTATCATACAGTACTGTAAAACATATTTTCCTTATGATTTTCTTAACATTTTCTTTTCGTTAGCTTACTTTAAGAATAAGGTAGTACATAGAACATAGAAAATATGTGTTAATTGACATTTTATTGGTAAGGCTTGCAGGCACGAGTAGGCTATTAGTGGTTACGTTTTGGGGGAGTCAAAACCTACATGTGGATCAAGGGTCGACTGTAATACTGAGTAGTTGTCAAATGGAAATCTGGGCTCTCAGAGGTGAGCCAGAGCAAGGCATCTCAAACTTGTAAGTACATAGGATTCTCTTGGGGATTATCCCACTTCTCTATAAAAGTACAGGAAGCAAAACAAACAAAGAAATGTGTGTGCTCCATCATTTCAGCCCCTGACATTGGCCTGAACAGCCCACAGCTAATTTAATAATAAAATCTTATTTTGTGTTATTTCTATCACTTTACAGAATTTCCTAGGATGGGGTTAATTTGATTGGATTGGTGTAGAGCAGGGGTTCTCAAAATGTGGTCCGGGGACCAGAAGCATCAGCATCACCTGGGAACTTGTTAGAACTGCGGATTCTCAGGCCCTGCCTCAGAGCTGCCGAATCAGAGACTCTAAGGGTGGGGCCCAGGGATACAGAGGATTTCTCCACGGGATTTTGATGCACACTCAAGTTTGAGAATACTGGTGTCGAAGAAAAAGGCTGGAAAGAGGCAGTTGTGTGATGAAATAAAAGCCTTTAACTGGAAATGGAAAAATCTGCAGTCCAATGCCAGCTGTCTTAAATGGAGTTGGAAGCATGAGCTTCACTAAATACTTTGCAGAATTAAACACATTGATATTTTTACTATATACCCGTTGAGAACACAGACTCTAGAGCATGGTCTGCGTTCAGATCCCAGCTCTGCAGTTACTAGCTTAGACAAGTTCTGCTAACATGGGGACGATAATTAGTATACCTACCTCATTATTACAAAAATTAAATGAGTTAACTTTTGTAAAGCAGATGGAAGTGTTTGTTAAGTAACAAGAACAACAATATATGCAACACTTGGTCCGCACAGTGACTGCTCAGGAAATATCTTTAGTTTAAGAAAATGGAGCCAACTGAGATTATGGGGAGGAAAGGACAGTAAAAGGACCCCAAGGACTCAGTATTCCTGAAAGAAGAGGAGGATGGCAATTGTTGGAGACCAAGAGAACCTCCCCCCACTTCCCACGTGAGTCCCGTCCCCACCCCCAGGACGCCTATCCCAGGGTAACCCAGAGATGTGTAAGGGCGGGACTCAGCAGGCATTTGGTGGAAACGGCCCCTTGGATGGCCCGACATCTCTGCAAAGTGTCCGTTCAGGTTCAAGAGTGGTGGGAACCTGGCCAGTGAGGCTGATGGCACCCCTGCCACCCCTCCGGGGAGCTGAGTGGATCCACCACAAGGAGGGGCTGGTGTTGTATAAAGTATGACTCTTTAAAAAATTTTTTTATTTCTTATTTTACTATTATCTTTAATATTTTATTATTGTTTAAATACCTGTATTGAGATATACTTTACATACCATAACATTCACACATTTCAAGTGTACAATTTAGTGGCGTTTCGGTAAATTTACCAAGCTGCACCACCATCACCTTAATCCGGTTTGGGGACGTTTCTAGCACCCCCATGAGAGCCTTTGCGCCCATTTACAGTTCATCTGTCTTCTCGATCCCGGCCCCAGGCAACTGCTAATCTACTTTTGTGTCTCTATTGAGTTACCTTTTCTGGACATTTGGTATAAACGGAGTGGTCTTTTTGCGTCTGACTTTGTTTTCTTAGCCTGATACTTTTGAGGTTCATTTGTGCGGCACCAGGTATCATCAGTTCATTCCTTTGTATTGCTGAGTAGCGTCATGTCGTCTGCCTGGGCCACATTTTCTCTATCCGCTCACCAACTGATGGACACTTGGGTTGTTTCCGCAGTTTGGCCGTTGGGAATAATGCCTCTGTGAACATCTACATGAACACCTTTGTGTGAACACATGTTTTCATTTCCCTTGAGTGAATTTCTCTAGGAGTGAAACTGTTGGATTGTGGGGTAAATTCAGTTTTCAAGTTTAAAGAACTTGCAGGACTGTTTTATACCTTGGCTGTACCATTTTACAGTCTCACCAGCAATGGGACGAAGGTTTCAGTTTCTCCACATCCTTATCAGTGTTTGATAGTGTCTGGTTTTTTTTATTATAGCCATTTTAGTGGGTGTGAAATGATGATGTCTCATTATGGAGTCGATTTGTGTTTTCCTGGTGACTAATCATGGTGAGCCTCTTTTCGTATGCTTCTTTTTTTTTCTTTTTTAAATTTAATTTCTTTTCAGTGTAACAGAATGCATTGTTTATGCACCACACCCAGTGCTCCATGCAGTACGTGCCCTCCATAATACCCACCACCAGGCTCCCCCACCCTCTCACCCCCCCGCCCCTTTAAAACCCTCAGATTGTTTCTCAGAGTCCATAGTCTCTCATGGTTCATCTCCCCTTCCAATTTCCCCCAACTCCCTTCTCCTCTCCATCTCCCCATGTCCTCCGTGTTACTTGTTATGCTCCACAAATAAGCAAAACCATACGATAATTGACTCTCTCTGCTTATTTCACTCAGCATAATCTCTTCCAGTCCCGTCCATGTTGATACAAAAGTTGGGTATTCATCCTTTCTGATGGAGGCATAATACTCCATAGTGTATATGGACCACATCTTCCTTATCCATTCGTCCGTTGAAGGGCATCTTGGTTCGTTCCACAGTTTGGCGACCATGGCCATTGCTCCTATGAACACTGGGGTATGGATGGCCCTTCTTTTCATGACATCTGTATCTTTGGGGTAAATACCCAGTAGTGCAATTGCTGGATTATAGGGAAGCTCTATTTTTAATTTCTTAAGGAATCTCCACACTGTTCTCCAAATTGGCTGCACTAACTTGCATTCCCACCAACAGTGTAAGAGGGTTCCCCTTTCTCCACATCCTCTCCAACACGTGTTGTTTCCTGTCTTGCTAATTTTGGCCATTCTAACTGGTATAAGGTGGTATCTCAATGTGGTTTTAATTTGAATCACCCTGATGGCTAGTGATGATGAACATTTTTTCATGTGTCTGATAGCCATTTGTATGTCTTCATTGGAGAAGTGTCAGTCATGTCTCCTGCCCATTTTTATTTTATTTATTTATTTATTTGAGAGAGAGCGTGCAAGCTCAGGCAGACAGAGTAGTAGGCAGAGGCAGAGGGAGAAGCAGGCTCCCTGCCAAGCAAGGAGCCCGATGTGGGACTCGATCCCAGGACGCTGGGATCATGACCTGAGCCGAAGGCAGCCGCTTAACCAACTGAGCCACCCAGGCGTCCCAATTCTGCCCATTTTTTGACATGATTATCTATTTTGTGTGTGTTGAGTTTGAGAAGTTCTTTATAGATCCTGGATATCAGCCTTTTGTCTGTACGGTCATTTGCAAATATCTTCTCCCATTCCATGGGTTGCCTCTTTGTTTTGTTGACTGTTTCCTTTGCTGTGCAGAAGCTTTTGATCTTGATGAAGTCCCAAAAGTTCATTTTCGCTTTTGTTTCCTTTGCCTTTGGAGACTTATCTTGAAAGAAGGTGCTATGGCTGATATCGAAGAGGTTACTGCCTATGTTCTCCTCTAGGATTCTGATGGATTCCTGTCTCACGTTGAAGTCTTTTATCCATTTTGAGTTTATCTTTGTGTACGGTGTAAAGAGAATGGTCGAGTTTCATTGTTCATGGTGAGCATCTTTTCATGTGCTTCTTGGCCATTCCTGTATCTTCTTTGTGAAAATGTCTATTCGTATCTATAGAATTTTTGTGTTCGAAGCTGGATATGAAATGGCTGATGCCTCACCCAGCCCCTGGGCATGCAGACAGGAGGACTCTTTCCACAGTGAGTCTGGATCCCTCAGACTGGTGCTAGGCTGGGGTTTCCAGGAGACTAGCCGTTGTATCAGTCACTTAAAACTGTTTCATCTAAGGACTAGGGAGCACTTCTATAAACTGCTGAACTAGAAGAATAATGTGGTGATTAAAATAAATGCTTGACTTTTTTTCTGTGAATTATATTTTTCCTCTCCTCCTCCTCCTCCTCCTCTTCTTCTCCTCCTTCTCCTCCTCCTTCCCCTCCTCCTTCCCCTTCTCCTTCCCCTTCCCCTTTTCTTAAAGCAAGTTAACCTTCTGTGGAAAAACAGTCACCAAACTAAGCTTGGATTTATTTAGCTGTTGTTAAGATATGTGCATATTTTAGAAGATGGAGATTTCAATTGTTTTCTATTTAGGCCTTGTTTTTCTTTATATTCTGAATGCCCACATCACCAAATGAATTGGTGCATTCCAAGCAATTTTCATTTGTGTGAATCTGATTAACAAATGATGCCAGTAAGAAGGGCCCTTCCACTTTCTTGGATAAGGCATATAGATGGCACGTAGTGAGTAAGAATACATTACTGACTAGCAAGTAGCATAAGATCATTTGTGGGATGGCACATAGAGCAAATGGCATTAGGGATAATGGAGAAGGGGTAATGAATGGGAGCCAACATATTTCCTGGGGCTTTGAAGTATGGCCCTAATACACTCACTAGGAAAGGCTATAGTACTGAAAATTCCAAATCATTCTCCGGTGCTTGTGGGGAATTACTGCAGAGTTTATACCAGAGGTAGACTCCAAGGTCTGATGGCCAGGCCTTCCAGAATGGCCTGTGGCATGTTCTAGAGATGTTGCTCCCAAATCTGACTAGCTCAGGGCTCAGAATGTGATGGGGCAAGAAACTATGATTCCAAGAACTATCGATACTAGGAGAATGCAGAGTGCCACTATTATTTATGTCAAAGCTACCTTTAGTAACCAACAGTGGCCACTGGTCAGCAGGAGGATGCTAGAAAGAGCCATAGGAATAGGCTGAGAGGGGCTGGAAGATTTCTTCCTTATTGTAGTCATCTTGTCCCACAGGCGTTGAGGGATATCATCCAAAGGGCCACAAAGGAGAGGACCCCAGCCACCAGGGACTCCTACATAACTTGGTTTATTCATTTGTAAAATGAACATTATAATAGTCATGTGGTAGAGTTGATGTGAGGTAAAATGTATGCATCGTGCTAGCAGAAAGTAGGCACTCAGTAAACAGGCTGTTGTTACGCTGTGTTCATGCGTGTTGAGTTTCGCTTGTGGGCGAGACAGCGCATGTAGCTGCAATTTCTTCAGCCGTTGATTGCATCATTCATTGAGTCATTCCTTCAAGTCACATTTCCTTAACCTACCATGTAACATTAGCTGTTCTGGGTACAGAGAATGCGGATGTATAAAACAGGGCCTCTGTCCCCAAGTTTTAAAAATCTAGTCGGGAAGTTAATTCCGGAAGAGTGTATCATGACAATGACAGAAGATTGAATAAGGTACCATTGGAAGACAGAAAAGGAAGCAATTCATTGCACCTGGGATCAAGAAAGGAGGAAGAGTCTGGAAGGTATTCCGGAAGAAGAGATATTTGAGCATAGCTTTGAAGGGTGAACTAAAAGCTTGTAAGGTAGAGGAGGCAGAGGGAGCATTTCCAGAAGACTAAATAGCAAACAGCAAGGACCTGGTCACAAGGTTATGGTGTGTTCGGAGAACTTTAAGTGTCCTGGTGACTACAGTGTGGTGGTGGGATTAGGTGGTAGCACGGTTGGGGGGTTATGGACTTCAGGGTGAGGTTTCAAGAGGCTGTAAATGACATTTCAAGTACTTCAAGGTCAGCACTGCAACACTGCAGGCAAAAAGAAAACAGAATGGGTTCTGGCAGGGCGAAGTGACTCTTTTCCCAAATTAGTAAATTTTTTCAGCTTGCTGGGTACATGTCAGCTAGTAGACATAACCCAGTTGGTCCAGCTTCTTTAGAAAAATGGCTTATGGAAGGAGAAATCCAAAATTCAGTAAGAAAGCTGATAGATCACCTGACCTCTAACCATTGATAAAAAAAAAAAATCCCATTACAATAAAAACCATTATAAAGATGGCCTGATACACCACTATTTCTTTCTCTTAGGCAGATGGCTTAGAAACATCATATTTTTATCTAGTCACAATAACTTACATACGACGGCTAACCCAGTGCAATAAATTCCATCTTTGTTCCCTGCGCATATAATGGTCCCTTTTTACAGGGAAAGCAACGGCTGTTGGACCACAGGCAGGAAGAGGTGGCCGAGTTGAACTGTAGCTGAACTCCGTCTAGTTTTTCTCTTCAACTATCTATCAATCCCCAACCATTCCTTGACTCCCTTTACCATCTCCCCCGCAAACATTCCAATCCCTTCATCCAGAAAGCTCATTTCTCCCAAGCCACCCACCCAACTTCCCAAACAAAATACTCTAACCCCAAATATATGGAACTCAAAAAGGAACCCCTCCTGATTTCCAAATAAGGCGGATTCTTGGCATCTGAGGATTCAGCAACTGCCATTGGAGTGCTTTGTGATTGACCCTGACAGTCATTCTGTTTCGGGGAGGGCTGTGAGTTTCCGGCACTGCAGCAAGCCTCTTAGGGACCCAAGTCCTGCTGGTTGCTAGCAACCACATCTGAAGCTGGTTTTCTTTTCCCTGCCCGTCACAGACATGTTCTTGCTCGGGAAGTTACATTTTACCGCACTTGATGAACGATGCTCTGTTCTGTGGATATTAACCAGTTTGAGAATTCAAGAAGGTCCTATAGTTAGTATCTTTGGGACATTAAAGATCTTTTCGGCTCCTCAACACTTGCTGATACCACGTGGGGATGTGGTCCTTAGGTGTACGGATGGGCGTCTCTTCTTTAACCTTATATTTGGAAAAAAGTTTCAACCCACGCATAAATGGTAAAAATAGTATAATGAACTTCCATAAACTGCCACCTAGATTTACTTCACATTTCTCAGTAGGTAAGACAATGAAGCCAAGTAATTGGTGAGACAGTACTAGTAAGATAACGCTGGCTACTCTAACAGACGTCCAGACCTCTCTCCCTCCGCCATATATATATACATATGCACACACACATATGCACGCATATGTGTATTTATATACGTCATTTATTTACTGAACCATTTGAGACTAACTTGCAGACAGCATGACCTTTGACCTCTAAATATTTCAGGATGTAATGGCATTCTCTCGCAAAACCACAGTGCAATTATCCAATCAGGAAATTGAGAATTGATGCACCACCATTAGTTGGTATATACGAGCCCACATTAAAATGTTGGCTGATTGTGTCAATATTGTCTTGTTTGTTTGTTTATATTTTTTTGTTTTTAAACAGTCGATGTTCCAATCCAGGACAAAGCATTGCATTCGGTAGTCTTGTCTTTCACCCTCTTTAATTTAGAACAGTTTCTCTGTCTCTGTAAAGTTTCATGACACTGACTTACTTTGAAGAGTACAGTCCCACCCTCTCACAGAATGTTCCTTGATTTGGATTTGTCTGATGCTTCCTCAAGACTGGAATCGGGTTAGGCATTTTGGGTTAGAACTTTACTTGGATTTTAATTTTTACCCTTGTTAATTAAGAATGTGATTTTCAAACATTGCAGTCATTATCAAAAAAATTCTCCTGGCACAAAATATCCTAGGTGAGTTCCAAGGGAACTCATTTTAGTGGAATTTTTACCCCTGCACCTTTACTAGCACAGATGATGGACGTCACTTGTCAGGTGGCTGATGTGGAGTAGAAGCCGACATAGCAAATGGTCCTCCTGGTGGGTCACGTTCTTCCGACATTGCTGGTCTGTCCACGGAGTCTTTGTGCTCCAGTGTTTTCCGTTCGCCTCACCACACTGCTGTCTGTCAGGAAAGCATCTGAGAGTCAGTGATGGGGGGAACGTGCAGACATGGAACAGTGTTTGCCAGCAAGCAGCTGGCAGGGACTCAGTATCTTTCTTACTTTTACCAAATACACCACAACATAGAATAAATAATTCACATTAAACTGCACTTATCAAAACAGGACAAGTTCATTTTGCAATACAGCCTTGACTTGAATCACTGTTAATTCTCAGTTATTCATTAAATGGGCCTGGATGGTGCCCGCTCACTGACACTGGTCACAGTTCATGAGCTTTCACGGATTCGCATGCAGAGTGTTGGGCCTCACGGGGTGGGATGTGGAAGTAAGAGGAACTTGAATGTGTACTTCATTCTTTCTTCTTTCACTCATTCAGCAAAATGCTGTTGAGAAGTTACCTCATGTCAAGCTCTGTGCAAAGTGTTAAAGTTTTAGGGGTTCAAAACCTATTCCTAAGTTAAGTGGTGATAAGGCAAAGAGATTCCCTTGTGATTTTGGGACTCTTGCTTCAGCCCGTTGGCCCAAAGTTGCTGGCATCGCATATAGGCATGTTCTTGAACCTTCCCAGGAGCTAAGAAGCCTTCTTTCAGAGTCGGCACATGTCGTTACTCTGTCTTCAGCCTGCCACTAACCTTTTTAGCCTGCATTCTCCCAACTTTCGATGGCCCTTAGTGCCTCTCTGTATTAAGGTCTGCAGAGATGTCCTTTATGCCTTGGATTATGCCAGGTAGATCTAGCAACTCATTCAAAAGACACTGCGGTGCAGACCTAGTGTAACGGAAATAACAGTGGACTTGCATTCAGGTGTTATGTGTCCCTGGCCTGGCAGGGATGGACTGTTGTTGTTCATTATAGCTATTACGTTCTCCTCTTTTGGGATACAGAGCTGATCTTTGTTTTCCAGGCTCTCTTGGGAGTTAAGTGTGACTATGTCATTGAGTTCTAGCCAATAGAGTATGAGCAGATATTATATGTGTGTGTGTGTATATGTAGATGTATGTATGCATGTATATATAGCTCTGGTCCTGACTCATAGAAACCTGTCGCATGTGTTCTGCCATGCTCTTTTTTTTTTTAAGATTTTATTTAATTATTTGACAGACAGAGATCACAAGTAGGCAGAGAGGTGGGCAGAGAGAGAGGAGGAAGCAGGCTCCCTGTGAGCAGAGAGCCTGATGTGGGGCTCGATCCCAGGATCCTGGGATCATGACCTGAGCCGAAGGCAGAGGCTTTAACCCACTGAGCCACCAAGGCACCCCTCAGCCATGCTCTTTTTCCTTCATGCAGGCAAGCCACATGTGGGTGTTAGAGCCCCAAGGTGTCAGGCACCAGAACCTTGAATCCTCGTACCCCTTCCACAGGAAGCAGGGATACCCACATTGGATTATTCTGGAACCAAGAAATACATGCCTGTGTATTAAATCCCTGAGATTTTGGTGTCTCTTAGAGTAGCTACTGCTACCTTAACAAATACCCTGTCACACCAATACCTTTGACTCATGGTCTTACCTCCTATCTACCCTTGACCAAGTCACTTAAGGTCCCATAGTCTCTATAACCTCCTAAGATAAGCATTGTTGGCCCCATTTTGCAGATAAAAAGATTTAATTGGATTAAATGAGGTAACATTTGCAAAGATATTTTGTGGACAATTATACAGATAGAAGGTGGTACTATTATTATTGCATCTTGCTCCCATAGACAGCTGCTATAATGCTTTCCATTCAGGTGCCTCAGTTCCTTCCCTCACCAAGCGATGTTTCCTGCTGAATGTGTAGCTGGGGTTCTGGAACACCTGTACTTTTTGGCTACATAAGTCAGGGCAAAGGAGCCCTCAGACCGTGCTGACTCCCTCCAACTTGTCAGTTGGTCGACCATGCCTACCTCAGCCGGGCTGCTGACAGCTCCTGACTTCCTAGGTGATATTTTATTTATTTATTTATTTATATTTTTAAATTTTTAAAGATTTTATTTATTTATTTATTTGACAGAGATCACAAGCAGGCAGAGAGGCAGGCAGAGAGAGAGAGGGGGAAGCAGGCTCCCCAATGAGCAGAGAGCCTGATGCGGGACTCGATCCCAGGACCCTGGGATCATGACCCGAGCAGAAGGCAGAGGCTTTAACCCACTGGTGATATTTTAGAACATGACCTCCTGACTGACTAATCCCTATGATCATGCAGAGCCTAATCATAGGTGTCGGAACTGTGAGTTTCCCAAGCCTTTCCTGGATCCCTAAAGGTCTCAAAATAGCAAACATTGCACTGAGTGCTCATGATCTATGGTTTCTGAATGCATTTCCACAGGTGGTCTTCACAACTACCTAGGGAAAGAGATATTTTCTCATCCTCATTTTGCAGATGATAAAACTGAGGCTTAGAGAGGGTAAGAAATTCACTGGAGATCAGTCAGTGTAGACAAATTCAACCTTGTGTCTCTAAAAGACCTATGCTCTTAGTTTCCATGTAGCCAACAGTTAACTGCTTCACAGCCCGGCATCACCCATTCCCTTCTAGGAGTCTCATTGCTGAGAAAGCCAAGACTCCTTGCAGGACAGAAAGAGGTTACTTTTTTTTTTAAGATTTATTTATTTATTTACTTGACAGAGAGAGAGATCGCAAGTAGGCAGAGAGGCAGGTAGAGAGAGAGGAGGAAGCAGGCTCCCCGCTGAGCAGAGAGCCTGATGCGGGGCTCGATCTCAGGACCCTGAGATCATGACTTGAGCCGAAGGCAGAGGCTTAACCACTGAGCCACCCAGGTGCCCCGAAAGAGGTTACTTTTTTAAGGGAGCCAGCAACAATCATCCCTTTGGATGTTTCCAATGGACATTAACGTTCCTGTACACTTTCCTCCAAATTTGTTATTTATCTTATTTATTATACTTCAAATTGCCTACAGGTTTTACTCATGTGGGTTTTTAATTGTTAGAAAGAATTCTCTGGGGGAAAATGCATAGAGACATTGTAATATCAACGTTCAGCATCTGCGGGAAAGAGCAGGGGTGGACGATCTTCCTATTTGCGTAGGGCTGGCTTCCTTCAATGCATTCTGTGTTGGACCATGAACTTAAATTTATCCCAAAGTGCTTGTCAGCATAGTACATGAGGGAATGCCCAGGACATTTCTCACTCTGCTAGTTGTAATTACTTGACAAATAAAAGGCAAAGTCATTGGGTTATTTTGATATCTGACTGGGACATAACATTCCAGATTATATGTCTATCTGTACCAAATCAACATCCCATGGAATCTTTCTGTACTGATTCCCAGCTTTCTCCCCCTCTCCTGCAGAAGTTGAAACATTTGGTTGCTGAGCATATATGTCCTGTGTTAAGGAAAGGCAGTATGTGATAATTATAAAATGGATAAAGTCAGGAGTAAGCAAGCTCTTGGTTGAACTCTTGAAATTTCACAGTATTTAAGTCCCTTTGAAATTTGGAAGCTGAATCTCATCTTGACATCTTTGCTATCATCAAAAGTTTCAATTCATGAGTAAGGGAACACTTCCCATGGGACAGTATCACTGACTTCATCATTGATGCCAAAAGGAAAATGGTATTTGATTGGCCAGTACTTCACAGATATCTCTCCTCATTTCCCAGCCACTTTGCAGCGTAGGCCTTGTTTGTCTTACAGATGAAGAAGCTAAGCTAAGCAGACTTAAATAACTGGCCTAAGACACACAACTAACAAGCGGCAGATCCTAATTCTGAAACTAGACAATCTTGACCTCACGGCCCATACCCAGTGACCTCTCTGCTTGCAACACATCCGTTTCCTGAATAAGGAATTCCTGTAATCTAAACATGCATAGGAAGTTGTCATGAAGACTGGAAAGCGAGAAACAGAAGGGCTGCTTTGTCAGAGCCTTTCTGGTCAGTATATGGTGAGCCTGCCCTCTTCACTGTGCATTCCCCACAGAAGAACTTCTGCTGACGCCAGAGACATCCCCACCAGGGGATGAAAGAGGACCAAGCAGGGGAGATCTTGGTGAATATTGGGAAGATGGAGCCACAGAGACCCATGCACTTCCAATTAAACAGCATGCCTTCCATGGCCCACTCATCACCCTGCTCCTTCTCAAAGTGTACCCAGAGAGTTTCAGCTTTGGCAAAGGCCTGTGAGATTTCATGCTCCTTTTCCCCATGTAATAAAAAAGTCCTTTTGCCTCAAGCTAAGGAAAACACTGGCATTTTACTTTAAAATGTTTGGGTGAGGTTTTTTTCAATATATTAGATTTATTGCTGCTGGTGTTTGGAAATCTTGTGGACATTTGCAGTTTTTGGTTCTGTTGCTGAGCTTTTCCAGCAACTTCATGGAACAAAGGGTTAAAAGCAGAAGAACAAGGTTGGTTCTAAAATACTAAGTCTGAAGCATGGGTAGAAGATTTTTGAAACTGTGCCTGCTATGTTTCAAGTAGCATCCAACTTAGTCCTGGCCTGGGTAGAGAGCAGACTGGCAAAGAGGCCATCTTGTAAAAACTAGAATGAGATTCTAGCCCATTCTTTGTTCACTGACCAGCCTGGGGAGGTTTTACCCATGTGCACATCTTCCTCTGCTTATTAATTCCTTCTAAAAGGAAAGCAGGAAAGAAAGATCCAACCCTTCATAATATGATCCAAATGGGGAAGAGGCAAAGCAGAGCCCTTACTAAGAATTCACATGTTCAATATGGTGGTCAGACAGCACCTTCTAGGTTCCAAAGGAGCTCTGGTGGTTCCGTTTTCTCTTTTACCATCTTAGTCCTGCATCAAAACACGTCGCCCTTAGCTTTTCGCAACCCACCCAATTGCCTTGTACAGAACCATCCTTTAAGAGTATCTCCTTTCTGCTTTAAGAGTTGGAGAGCTGACCCTAAAATGATACCCTCCTTTATTTACTTATTTTAATTTTTTAAAAAAGATTTTATTTTTAGGCAATCTCTACACCCAATATGGGGCTCAAACTGACAACCCCGAGATCAAGAGTCACATGCTCTACTGACTAAGCCAGCCAGAAGTGATACCTTCTTTAAAAACTGTCTACCCTATCCCTCTCACCCCAGTCCATTGGGACCCTCTGGTTTTTCCCTCTTCCTCTCAGTTTCTGAGGGTAGAAAACACTCCATTTTCCACTTCAGTTTTGGTGACTTGAACATCTCAGAGGTTATTTATGGGAGAGTCATGCACTCCCCACTCGGTTTCCTACGCATGTTTCCAGATCCTAGGAGGTTTCCTTGGTAGGAGAACATCTACCCCATCTCCCAAATCTTAGAGCCTGGGGAGTCGAGTGAAGGGAATGTCATTCAATCTGTTAACAAATATTTGTGGGGTGCCCACCATAGGCTAGGCCCTGGAGCTGCAGTGAGGAAAATATATAGTCCTACTCTCATGGGGACTTCTCAGATAAGGGGCAGGCTTTCTACCTTCTAGTTTCCTTTGTCAACCCTCACTCTAACCCCAGCCCCAGGGGGAATATGCATAGGCGTTTCCAGAGCCTTCTAACAGCAGCCCTGTCCCCACCACCACTATGCACTTTGGTTGCTTTCCTAGTGCTCTCCATCTAACTGCACACTCACATTTGAGGTGGTCACAAACACCCCCAATTCCTAGAGCCAGGTATCTGAGCACTCTTCTAGCCTCCTTCTTAAACATGTAATTGTAAAAAAAGCACATGTTGGCTCTGTCAGATTTACATTCTTGGCAGTTCTCTCCAAGTTTACATGAACCAGATAAGTGACTTCTATTAAAGGGCAGGTCACTATATACTTAGTTGCCACAAAATCTCTCTCCACACATTCTCCTTTGATTTAGGGGTAGACTAGAAAGAAAATAATTATCTTAAATCTTATTTTACGTGTCCCAATATGAAGATTTATCTCAGACACAAGCATGCATTCTTAATTATAACCATGGCATTGATCTGAGCAAGGATGAGATATATGGCTACAAGTTGCTGGTGGGTTTGCATTCCCATTTTCGTGCAATTAACGTCTGCTGCTAAAGCACCATCTTATGCATAAGATGAAATTAAAAAGAAGCTTGAAATGTTACATTCTATCTAGGAAGTGTTGTTACTATTGCATTTTAAAGATGAGGAGTTAAGGTTTTCCTTTTTAATTACATTATGGCGTGATTCTTCTTAAGGGAACCTAATTGTGAAGAATATAAATTACTTTGCAATTTTATGGCGAGGGACTAGTAATCCTTTGGGAAGCAAACAAACAAGCAAATTAGAATTCAGCAACATTCAGTAGTAAAGTTTAAAGTTTCTGTCTGGTTGTAACTCTTTTAAAAAGCCTTTATACAAGAATATTGTAATCGATAATTTAATCATTCATGAAGCATTTTGGCTGCAATTCGTGGGGGAGATAAAAAGGCAGACAATTTGTACTGGTTCAAGCCTGTCTCCCTTCCCTTCCTAGGCCTACCTTCTTCCCCGGAGTGTCACCTCCCCTCTCACAGAGGCCCAGTCCTTCCCGAGCCTTCCTTGGAGCGGCCCCTCAGACTGGGACCCTTGCCCTCTCCAGGGCAGTGCCCCAGGATGGCAAATTCACTTCTCCTCTGCTACCATCAGAATCGTTATTCTTTTTCTCCCAAGCCACTCAGCTGGCTGTTAGGGTAAAACAGCTGATTAAACAAAGTCACACTCCAGTGTTGATGGCTAAAAGCACTTAACGCTCCCTGGGGTGTCTGTAGCTCAGACTGGAAGCCTGTCATGGTGGAATTTCAGGTGGTACGACAGGCTGGGGGGTGTGGGCAGATAGAATCTTTGGTGTGTTTTGATGCTGCTCGCATCATACCACATGTAGATGTTAGCTGGTATAAAGGACTTCATGAAATGACATGTTTTCCAAAGCCTTTCTTCCTAGGCTTTAAATGGTTAGGAAGAGGCCCTAGAGCTCTCCTGGTCCCAAGAAAGTTTTGTTCAGGGCCACATCCTTCTGCCCCGTCTTTGAACTACTGAATGAACTTCAACCATAATTTGATGCCTTATAGAGATGTAGAAATATTTCTTGTGTCGATTTATTCTCACGGACTGGAATGCCAACTTCGGTCAAAATATAGCACATTTTCAACATTCGCCAAGGAGGTGTTCCATCCCTTTCATGCTCTCCACAGAAGAAAGTAGAGCAGAGCTTTCCAGGCCGTTATGTATGTGAGGACGACAGCAGACATTTTGCTCTGTTCCCAGCACTGTTCCACATGCTTTCCACATACAGTGAATTCACCAAACTAAAGAAATGCAAAATGCATTTGAATCACTTCACTTTTAAATGATGGTTTTTGTGAGTTTGTAGCATTTATACTTCTGAAGTTACTAAAGCTTCGATTGGCACTAACACTTCCAGAATTCTGTGTTAACTCATTTAACCGTAGCAACCTTAATCCGGAAGGTAGCTCCTGCACGTAGTCACTCTGTGTCGTGGATGAGAACACAAAGGCACTGGAATGTTCAACTGCCTGAAGTTACATAGCTTGTTAGTGGCACAAGTGGGAATATAAACTCAGGCAGTGCAATCCCGTTTTTTTTGCACATAGCTGCTATGTCATGCTGCCTCTTGGCAGTCAGTAGGAGACAGCAGAGATGCTGCCATTTCGGAAGGACAGCTAGAGTTAGTCACTAGTCAGATGTCTCACTCTCGGGCCCAGCCTCAAAGGGCCATAATTCAATTTCAGCCCTTAGCAAGATTGCACTTTTCCACACGTCAAGGATTGTCAGGGTTCTCATTCGAATCAAAACTATGAGTGATAAATCCAGGACTGCTGCGTCCCCTACACTTTTGCAGAGCAAAGATCAACTTACATTTGCCAAATTAAATTAAATGGAATTGCCAAGACCCTTTGATGTTCTTTGGGCAATTTGGACGGGTCCTCTTGTCTTGCCCTCCACTTAATTCCAGACCTGTTCGATGGCCTTGGACCATCTTCCTACATTCTCTTTGTCCCCCAGCTCCTACCTCCATAAACCTACCGCACCTGCCCCAGCCCAGAGAAGGCTGCACAATTGCCCACAAGCCTGTTGCCTTCTCTAATGTTAGGGAAAGCACAGTTCTTTGGGGGAGCCAGTTCTGATTAGGTCAGAACTATACTTGAAGTTGGGTTATACCTGCAGAAGGCTGTCAGTCCATCAGCCTCCTCTGACTCCTTCCAGGGACCTCATTTGTTCTGCCCAGACCACCTGTGTCTCCTTTCCCAGACGCACTGGCCTCCAGCTGACCTTGGCTGGGGAGCTCTGGTCTCTGCACCCTGTTTTCTTAGCAGTTCCAACCCTCGTGACCCTGGCAAGTGGGAGGCATTAACACCCAAGATCCAGAGAGTTCTGTCTGTCTTTCATGACCCACAGACAGAGGGCCTACTTGTTGACCTAACTTTATGACACTGTCCCTGGCACCTGGAGCCCCCGGAGACTGACCTGGTCCCATTAGCCAAGGCTAGGTCAATGGTACTTTATTTCTTGCTTGGCATTTCTGAAAACTGAGAGGTTGCTCAGGGATTTCTCAGCCTTGAGTTGATTAGCAGTTAATGATGTGTGTTTTGATGAGAAAATAAAAGATTTTGTTTATCCACTTGAGAGGAGGAAAATTAGCAGTAAAAGGAGAGACGGAAAAACACAAATTCTCAGCTTTCAGTGAGGTTTTAAGTGGTTGGTTTGGGTCTGCTGAGTTCACAACAATTTCAAGAAAATTATCTGGGTGTTGATTTATGTATTGGCTCTCAGAATAATCCATGGAGTGTTTGGCTCCACCTAAAGCTGTCAAGAGACACACAGAAGGCCAGAAGGGCTGCTGGACAAGTCATTTTACTATTCAGAGACCGTGTGGGTACAACCAAGAGGTGCATTTAGACTTCTGCCTGAAACAGGGAGAGAGAAGCCCGTGGGGATGAGAGGCAATTTACAAAAGTGAGTCCTCTATGGGGCCCCTCTATCCATAAGGATGCCCCCAACTGGGTCAACATGTGTAGAAGTAGTGTTTTCTGAACTCACTTTTGGTCCACCACTGTCATGAGGAACTTATAGAGGGGCCCCAGAAAAGCAGGATATGGTAATCTAAAAGGGATAGGCTTTGGAGTCAAAGCAAACTGGGTTTGAATTTCGCTTAGCTATTTCAGCTTTCTCAACCTCTTCGAGTCTCAGTCCTCATTTATAAAATGGACCCGCACTATCTGACTTGCAGAGCTGCCATGAAGATTAATCAGTTCAATAAGTGAAATTAATGAGTGCAGATCAGGGTGTCCCATGAATATTACTTACCCTCCCCACCTCTTCCTTCTTACCTCATAGAAAGTCTTTACTCTTCACCTTCCAGGGTGCACATGGCCTTAATGGCTGGTATTCAAAACAAATAGACCAAGGTAGTTCATATCCTCTGGGGGTTGAAGTTTTTTTTTTTTTTTTTAAAAAAACAACTCACTAGGGAAATAGTAACTCATAATCTCCCTTTTAGGCATCTCCTGATCAGATCAGCAAAATGTCCTTTATAAAATGCTGAGGTTGGAATTTGACAGGTGGCTTGGGCCAATGAACTCATTAGAGTTCATTGGTTGGAGTTCAGCAGTCAAAGCCTTGATTTCCAAACAGGCAAGAAGCAGCATGTTCTTTGATGTTAGGTAGAGCTGCTTAGACCAGTTCAGGCAGTCATATCACAAATGAGTATTTATGGTTTCAAGCAGGCATAAGTGAGAGGCTGGCTGAGGGGCTTTTTCTATCACTGTTCCTAAAATGACAACTAAAATCGCATACTAATGGCCAAGCATTATCTTTGCTTGGCAAGAACAGTCCATGTGGTAGGAAGTAGCTGTGGGTGAGCCTCTGCTCTGAAGATTTCACTGGTGCTCATGGGTAGTCCTAAGTCTGAGAGTGAGTGCATAATGGTAGAACACCTGAACATCTCAGCTATTCTAGAACAGTCTCCTTTCACTGAACTACCCTTGCCTCTGGGGTTGTAAGAGACAAATTGTGACTTGGGTCATCTGGGAAGGAGTTATCGAGGGGACAGCTTGTAAGTGGGGTTACACACTTGTAAAGATGTTGCCGCTGTCCAGGGCAAGATACTCATTTAAAAGAAGATCAGGAAAAAAAAAAAAGGCCAAGACTTTGGTCTAATTATTCTGTATTCCAAATTCTTCTTTATTTCTGCCCTTTGGAACACCTCAAAATTGTGTTCTTTCCACTTGGAGGAAATTTTTAGGGGGAGTTTCTCATGCAATGTTAGGGGCTTATCAGAATTTCCTTTTCATTCTGGCACCAATTTAATTCTGTAGGATTATTTTAATGAAGGAATTTATTTCCCAATTAAGTGACAGTTTTCAGAAACATCTCTGGGTTTCAGGTAGCTTTGGTATGCCCCGAAAAAGCTAAGAGCCATTCAAACCAGCTGGTTATGAGTTCCTCATGAGATGGGTGATAGTTCATAACTGAGAACGGCAATTCGTTTAATATGAAGAAATGCAGCTTGGAATTGCTCACAGTCCTAGAAGGGTAAATGAATATTCAAGTTTTCCCATATGAGGATGGTGGTGGCAATGGGGGTGAGAGGGTTGTCACCTGCAAACTGAAGGCCATATGCCGATTGAGAAGTCACTTGGGGTGTAGCTGAGGTCAAAACCATGTGGGGGGACGCCTGGGTGGCTCAGTGGGTTAAGCCTCTGCCTTCGGCTCAGGTCATGATCTCAGGGTCCTGGGATCGAGTCTCACATCGGGCTCTCTGCTTGGCGGGGAGCCTGCTTCCCTTTCACTCTCTGCCTGCTGCTCTGCCTACTTGTGATCTCTCTCCATCAAATAAACAAATAAAATCTTTTTAAAAAAACCATATGGGGAAGCTCAATGGGATTTTTAATTTCTTTCTGGGGGAGAAAAGGACAAGAAGATTCTTTAGTAAAACCTAAGCCCCTCCACATTCTCTAAAAGCTTAGAAATACCTTCTTTAAACAATCCCAGGCTAGGAGATAGAACAACACACATGCCTGGTGGGCCCTGGGGTCTGTCTGGTGAGATAATTGCCTCCTGTACACCACAGTGTGAACTGATATTCCTGCCACATGTTTCACCCTTCCAGAGTCTTCTTTCTACAGCATCTTTGACAACTACTGCTGTGGTTCTTTAGAAACTGCATGAAAGGCAAGATCCACGAATGGGTGCTAAAATTAGTGGGTGAACATTTGAGGAAAAACAGGCTCTGTTTTCTGAAGGTATTTATTAATTATAGAGGGGAAACTTACTGTGGAGCATCATAACAGAAACACCTTAACCAGTCGATCAAGGTTAACATCACTAGTAATCAGGCACATCAACATCATTCACCCCATCATATGCCCTGAGAAAGGAATATTATCGCCTCTACAGCATTCTTGCCTAAAGTGCATAAGTTCAGTCTAATTGTGAGAATATACCAGACAAACCCAAATTGAGGGACCTTCTACAAGATAACTAACTAGTACTCTTCAAAAGTGTCAAGGTCAGAAAAGACAAGGAAAGACTGAGGAACGTCACAGATTGGAAATGCCCAAGGAGGAGGAGATTCTAGAACAGGAAAGGGACATTAGTGAAAAGACTGGTGAATTCTGAATAAGGTTTGTAGTTCAGTTAAGAGTACTGTGCTAGGGGTGCCTGGGTGGCTCAGTGGGTTAAAGCCTCTGCCTTCGGCGCGGGTCGTGATCTCAGGGTCCTGGGATCGAGCCCGGCATCAGGCTCTCTGCTCAGCGGGGAGCCTGCTTCTCCCCTCTCCCTCTGCCTGCCTCTCTGCCTACTTGTGACCTCTGTCTGTCAAATAAATAAATAAATAAAATATTTAAGAAAAAAAGAGTACTGTGCTAAAAGGGGTGCTTGGATCGCTCCGTTGGCTGGGTATCCAACTCTTGGTTTCAGCTCTGGTCATGGCCTCGGGGTTGTGGGATCGAGCCCCACACGGAGCCCTGAGTCAGGCGCCATGCTCTACGGGGAGTCTGCTTGAGATTCTCTCCTTCTGCCCCTCCTCCCCACACTGGCATGCTCTTTATTCTAAAGTAAATAAATAAATCTTTTTTAAAAAATAGTACTATGCTGATGTTAATTTTTGGTCTTGGTGGCTGTACTGTGTTATAGAAGATGCTAACATCAGGGAAAACTGGGTGAAGGGTATATGTGAATTCTCTGCACAAAATTTGCAACTTTTCTGTCAGTCTAAACTGGTTTCAAATTAAAAAGTTAAAAAGATGGGGCGCCTGGGTGGCTCAGTGGGTTAAGCTGCTGCCTTTGGCTCGGGTCGTGATCCTGGGGTACTGGGATCGAGTCCCACATCGGGCTCTCTGCTTCGGCAGGGAGCCTGCTTCCCCTTCTCTCTCTCTGCCTGCTAGGGCTCTTTGTCTGTCAAATAAAAATTTAAAAAAGTTAAAAGATAAGTTTCCTGGAAAAAGCCCCAGCAACCACCTACAACATAATACTGCCCTACCAAGTACCTCAGTGCCTCGGTGAACCAGATGGGGGTGCATAATTATCTTCCTCCACATTCTGTGTTTAATTTCCACAAGTTGTAACTTGTGCAGCTCATCTCAGTCCCATGGGTAGCCTAGGAAAATGATATTTCATGTTTCAAGACTAAAAGGATAAAACCGAGAAGAACCTCTCCAATTTGGTTTCACAAGCTTTATTACTTGTGAGAAATGCGTCTGTGAACAGGGAAATGCCAATGATGTAAAAAAATATATTTTTTAAAGGCTGAAACATGGAAGAGAGATTTTAAGGCACGAGGGCTGCCAATTATTTGATTTTTTTCCCCCTTAAAAGCTGTGTACTTCTTTGGAGTCAGAATCCAATTGTTTCAAGTCTTTCTTAATCAGTGACACCATTCATCAAATGGACACACTGGCATAATGAGCCCTCATAAATACAGTGTTTGTGATCTTTCTTGGATTATTAGATGAGGGATGGGGGGTGGGAAGAGTGAAATCATGCAGCCCCCCATCTACTTAGTCTAAAACATACTTACATATGCCATACCGAATTAACATCCTGTCATCTTTTCTGTTTCATCTCCCTCTCTCTCGTCTCTATTTCTCTGTCTCACTTCGTCTCTCTCTCTCATGCATGTATAACGAATGAACCAAGGGCACCCCCCAAGCCCTTAATTGAGGCAGTTCAGGTCAAATCATGATTGTTGATGGAAAGAAACCAAATCATTTGTCACAGAGCTTAATTTCCCCTGCACTGCCTGATTTCCTGCTGTTCTTGTACTTACAGTAGATGATAAAAACAGTTACTACAGCCTCTTTGCAGGAAAACAAATCCCAGCAGCAGTCTGAATCAAAGCACCTGGGGCTGTGATCAGCTGGGATCGAATAGCTTTTTTTAACCAGCTTTGGTTGCTCCTCAGATTGATTGAAACGAATGACACCATTTTGGAATGAAAGTTAACTCCTGCATTTCCAAGTACTGTCTTTGGGCACAAATGAGTGAGCACTCAAGCTCATTCCTGAGGAAATATGGAGGTCTCAGTGCCCTTTTCTCATTATATACCACCTCAGGACTTCCAGACGTTCCCCAGGATCTAAAACTGCCGTTTGTGGGCTCGGAACCCCCTTGTGCTAAAATGGAACGTGAGAGTGTACACATTGAAAATTGGAGGTGTTCCTCAGGAGCCAAGGAGAACAGGTCCTTCCTGTGGGGAAAAAACAAAGCATTTGATTGAGCCTTGTGAAAATGACAGTTCCCTGGAATCCCATGATTGCCACACTGTCTCCAGTTTTCACCCTCTTGACTACAGAAGTGGTGTCAGTTTTGAGACCTGTCTTACAGGTGGAGAAGTAGGCATGTCCTTGGTCATAAAGGCAGTTTAGAGATTACATGATACCTGGAGGTCATGGTCCGCCTTCTGGCCAGCTGCCTCCACCCCTAAAATAACCACATAGGACTCCCTTGGCACCACTCTGTAATGCGCATCAACCAGAGAGTCATCTTCCCTTTCTGGAGGCCAATCCTGGCCATGGCTCAATCCAGGTTGTGGTGTGTGAGTAGAGTGTGCGTATATCCTGTATCTGGGTGGGTGGGGTATTGTTCGGCATGAGAGAGGACAGAACCTTAGAAGAGAAATTGAGGGATACCAGGCATCCCCCTGAGATGACCCAATTATAACTTCTGAAACCATCGCCTTTGAGACTTACACTCTAGGTCAGAGATTTTCAAGTCTGGCTAAATATCAGAGTCACCCGGAGAAGCTTTTAAAAATGCAGATTCTGGGGTTCCATCCTAATCTTATTAAAGCAGAACTTTTAGGGGAAGAGCCAAGGAAAAATCTCCCCTCAGAGCCAGCAGGTAGCTTAAATTAAGATCCAGGTTTGGGAACCACTGCTTTTAACCATTACTAACCAATCACTATCCCTTGACTTTATGGGATACCAGGTATAAGTAATAATAACTTAAAGTGTATCAAGCACTTATTATATGCACAGTGCTGAGAGCTTTACCTGTACCATCTGATTTCGCCCTCACAATAGCCTTATGAGAAAGGTACTATTATTCTCATTTTTTTTAAAAGATTTTGTTTATTTGACAGACAAAGATCACAGGTAGGCAGAGAGGCAGGCAGAGAGAGAGAGAGAGAGGAGGAAGCAGGCTCCCCGTGGAGCAGAGAGCCTGATGCAGGGCTTGATCCCAGAACCCTGGGATCATGACCTGAGCCGAAGGCAGAGGCTTTAACCCACTGAGCCACCCAGGTGCCCCTATTATTCTCATTTTAAGAAGGAAACCTTTTGAGGAAACTGAAGTTCAGAGAAATTAGGTAACTTGCCTGAGATTTCACAGCTTGTAAGGGAAGGAACCATGATTCACATACAAATGGTCTCACTTACAAGTCTAGGTTCTTACGTACCAGGCCATTTTGCTTTGGGCCACTGAGTATTCTCTTAGATCATTTTGGCCCCAGATTGTGGAGCGTGGAGGAGGGAAGTAACTACTTCAAAAAAGAATGAAGCACAGTGTGTATGTGTGTGCCTGTGCGTGCTCGCACACACGAGCGTTAGCAATGTGGGAAACAGATGGAGAACTGGTAGATGGGTGAGCCTGAGGGAAGAGTGTGATGGGATACCAAAGCAAGAATGAATCGTGGAGCCAAAGACTTACGCATGAACCCCAGCTCTGTCATTTGTTAACTATATGACTTTAGGCAGGGCATTTAACCTCTCAGGGCTTTGGTTTTGCTGTCAATCAATAAAAATAATAATACTTATACTGCAGGTTTGCAGATTACAGATAAGGTTTATAAACTGATCTGTGCAGAGTAGACCCTCGGTTATGGTCGTCATTGTTAGATGTTAATCTGTTGCAAAGGAAGAGGTTAGAATCATCAAAGGATTGATGTCCTAACCCCAAATCAAAACTTACTATCAGAAATAATGACTCTTCAGTCATAATTCCAAGTGGTGAGAAGAAGCTCAGAACAAAACACTTTTAGAAAACTGCCAGGGAGACATTGCATCTTTAGATATGAAGAAAAGTGATCTAAAACACAGTTGTTTTCTGACCCATATGAAGAGTTATAGGAAAACTGGGTGGGGGGGGGCTGATAAAGTCCTAAAGAGTACATTTAAGTGCTTTCATGTACCAAGATGGTCATAATGGATTAGTTGATTTTCTCCCCTCTTAACATCCTGTTCTCAAAGGCATCCTTGTGCTTTCAGACAAGATAATGCTGGTTCTAACCTAGGGGCACAAGGGAAGGGACCTCAGGAAAGAACAAATTCTTCCCTAAGACGAACATTTTATACAGCCCAGTGTGTCCATTGGCTGGATATGGTCTTTGGAATTTTGCTGCTGGGTTTGGACCCTGAATTTCAAAATGATAGTGGAATATAGCAAGACATTTAGAAGTTGTTCTACAAAAGCAAGAAGAAAGGCACTATAGCCAAAAGATGACTAAGAGGGAAAAATAATGGTCCTCCATCATAGGAAGGATATAATGGTCCCAAGGAGAGTAATTAGATAACATAAAAAGGATTCTTGAGAAGGAAAAATCAGACTCTCAGGAACATTTTCTGCATGTCAGGACTTGTGAAATAGTGTTCCAAGAGAAGACGCAGAAACTGTCTTCAGTGAATCATGGAAAGTCAAGTGAAAATTGAACATGATAAAACACTCCAGCTGGGCATCTCCAATCTAGTTCTTGAAGATGCATTTGACAAGACTTAGATTTAAGAACGATTTTGAATTCTAGCCATGAGAATGAATAAGCTATTGCGGCATGGAAAACATGGATAAATCTCACTCATGGAACTTGCAGAAATCTCATTAAGTAAAATGTTAAGTGAAAAAGCTAGACACAAAGATGCATATGGTATGATTTCATTAATTTAAAAGCCCAGAAGAAGTAAAATTAATCTATGTGTTTAAAGTCAGGAATCAGCATTATCTTTGGGGTGTAGTGATTGGGAAGAGATACACAGAGATTTCAGGGGTGCTGGTCATGTTCTGTTTCTTGATCTGGGTGCTAGTTACATGGGTGTGTTCAGTTGCTCAATATCCAAATTCGATTTGAACACTTTTCTGTATGTATATATTTTTTAAAAAGCCAATAAAATAAAGGTTTTATCAATTTTTTAAAGGGAAACAAATCCCACATATCCAACCTCAGAGTTTATTTCCAATGGCTTCACCCACGAACGTTTTATCTTTTCCTGAACTGCAAATTCTTCAATTTTAGATGCTGGTCGGAATAATCCTATTATGTCAGTTCAGGTCTTCTGAGAAGCATATGCTGAGATGGGGTTAGATGTGTAAGAGATTCATCTGAAGAAATTTATTTGAGAGATAAAGGGGAAAGAAACATGGAAAGAACTTTCAGGCCAAAATGCAGATTTAACATCTTTGTAAGGAAAGAGGGGAGGATAGAAGATTGAGTAGGAAGACCTTCAGACCATAGCATGGTCCTAAGGAAATCTTGGCCACTTTGATGGGAACATCAAACTGATGTGTGTTTGATAGGCACATACTGCTCCATATGGGAATACTGCACTGGGCAGAAATGGTGCTTTTCTAGTATCCTTGCCCTGCTCAGTCTTGGCTCAGTGCAGCCCAGAGGATGCATGGCCTTGGCTTGAATGCTATGGGGAATTTGGAGATGCACAATTTGAGGCTGTGAGTCAAACACATTCACAGCAAGCAGGGCCTCTTGAAGGGAAATCTGGGCCAGTGCCTGTCTGTGCCCACCACACCTAGGTACGTAGGAGTTGGATACGGCTTACTCGAGGCACAGAAGTTAGCTAGCGTGCTGTAAAACTCAAGGTGAATGTGCTCCAGCTTATTTCCCTACCGCGTAATAGTAAGAGAAGAAGGAAAAACCAAATGTGTCAAATAGCACATAAATGTAGTTGTTTTTAAGTAGAGTGTTTTTCAGAGCTTGCTGAGAAATGAAGAGAACTTCTCAGAAAATCAAATGCTTATCATGTTCCATTTAAGTCCACTTTCTAGAGAATATTTGAGCTACTTAAAGAAAATGACTCTTGTTGTATTCTGCCCATATCATGGCACAAGATAATGTGAGGGTTGTGGTCCTAGGGTTTTTACTCCTCTTTCATTGATTTAAGTGACAAATCGTCTTAAAAGAATAAGTTATCTGTATTCTAAAATATTTTCATATTAATTATGAATTTCTTCTAAAGCAATACTGTGGTTTTGAAAAGGTCACCTTATCTGTGAGTAAAATGTAGGTGCTTCAAAAAGACAGAAACAATCACTGTAAATCTGTAATGAAGACCCAGCTCACAGGAGTGCAGGAGATGATCCAGGGTGGTGGTAGCCCACAACTTATGCAAGTACTCTTGTCAAGGTTGGGGGCATTCCCTGGAAGACAGGATGTCAGTGACGGAGAAACCACCTCTGTCCCGTGCAGACAGCCATCTGGCCATCCCAGGCTGAGGGAGTGGGATTAGGAGGTGGATCTCCACGTTCCGTGGAAGGCCTGAGAGCCATGCAGAGAAACAGACCCACAAGTGTCCTCCTAGGGCTGGGGCAGTGTGGGAGGGGGTCAGGGAGAGGATGACTGGGGAATGCCGTGCCTCGGGGCCGGGCGATGGCTCGGGCACACAAGGGGCTCAGGCGGGAGAAGCCAGCTTCGCGTCAGAGGCAGCACACTGCTGGTGTGGGTGGGAAATCGGGCGGGCGTCCCCGCGGGGCCCACGAGCCTCGGAGAGTCCCCCTGCCAGGGGCCGGGGTGGGCGGGGGCTGACGGTGAGCCGTCTCCCCAGAGCTCCCATGCTGACCCGGCCCGGGAGCCACCAAGGCAAAGGACAGCGACGAAAACTGCTAGCCATCCTAGCAAGAGACACCTTACTCTCATGGTCTTTTCCTCCTCCTGTGACATTGTTCCTACAATGCAATACTTGGAGAAACTGCCTCAGCTGAAGACAGCACGATGAAGGGCCACTCCGTGCTGCACACTGATGCCCTCTCCCAAAACGTATGACCTTGTCGAGTCCTTTCACCCCCTGAGCTTAGTACAGCAAGAGGAACCTTGTCAGTCACGCTGCAGAGACTCGGCACGCGGGAACGGGGACAGACCGGGCGGGCATCCCGGCGCGGGAGGCGGCAGGAGCGCGCAGTCATGGGGGGCCTGGGCCCCCTGCGCGACCGCGGCCCCGCGCCCGTCTGTCGATGAACGGCGGCTGGCCCGTCCGATCGGTGTGTCTGTGAGGGAGGTAATCGCTCCCAACAGCCCGTGGGTTTGCCGCCGAGAAAGCCCTCCTGGCTCTTCTTCCGAGAGATGGCAGGGAGGGACCCTTGCTGTCACCACAGTGCCGGGCGCGGGGCATGCCGGTTCCCAGCCATCGGGATGTTTAGGAGCCGCTGCTCCTCGTTCCTTTCACGTCCCCAGTCCTCTCGGGGAGCGTCTCAGCAGTTACCTGTCGCCAGTGCCTTGGATAACAGTCTGATTGTCAGCGCTCATTGGCACCCAGGGCAGCTTTGACGAGTTTCCCTTCCTACTGAGAGATCAATCTGGTTCATTTGTGAATAAATTTCTAAGAAAGGAAAGGCAAGTCTGGCACCTGGAAAGAGAAGAGGACTTGGCTTATGTAAAGGGGGTGTGTGTGTGTGCGCGCGCAGGCGTGTGCATGTGCGTGTGTGCGTGTGCGTGTGCGTTTCCCCGTCGCAGGGCTGGGTTGCGTGGGGTCATCTCTGAGCCAGCCTATTCTTGGTCCTTTATGTGCCAGTATTTCAGACACACTCGTGTTATTGCTGCCATTATTTTCCCATCCAGCAAAATAACTTAGCTCTCCAAAACCAAATTGGAGTCTATTTTCCACTTAATCAAAATCCTCTGCCTATTATTTCATGCCCCGTGACTTCAGGTCTCTCTCCCGGCTTTAATTTTTGTTTCTGGTCCTTTTTTTGTGGATAAACACGCACTTACTTTGTTTCATGTGACCTGGCTTCTCGCTTCGCTGGTACAGGACTCTCCCCGCATGTGGACAACCCCTGGTAGCCTCAGGTGACACACGGCTCCGAACCCAGTCTGTCCATCTGCTCCCTCCACATGGAAAAGGAGGTTGTAAGACTTGTAGTAGGTAAGGGTGCTGAAGCTCCCTGGGACTAAGAGCCCAAAGCACGAACATGAGGGGAGCTAGTCATGACTAGCTGTCACTTCCTGAGGGCCTCCTACCCGAAGAAAACTGAGTTAGGTTCTTTGGGAGAGGTAAGCCATGGGCCCCCCCTTGATGATGACATTCAAGTTTAAAAGATGGGACGTCATGCGGAAGAGAGCTAGAGAGAGAGTGGGTTGAAAACCACTCAGAGAAAGCAATGAGAGAGTGAGAGGTAGAACTAAACTCTCCTGACCCCAGACCTTGGCCCAGGACCCTGAGCCCTTTGTTGAGGCAGGAGTGTGCCTGTGAGGCGCTGTTGGGATGGAAGCCACCGTATGCGCCCCTGGCCTTCTGTACTCCGCAGACCCATGCGCTTCAACCATGTTCTTATTTATACTTGTCTTTAAAGTCGGATTACAGTATCAGTTGCTCACCTAGTTCCTCCCTCCACTTGTTTTTGTTACATCTCGTGGTTCTAGCGTGGCCCATAGCCCATCTGGGGCTCAACAAAACAGAACAAAATAAAGCAAAACAAAACTAATCCTGTTACTGCATCTGCAGCTAGCCCCACAAAAATCTAGCCTCCAACAACCCCTATACAATGTAAAAATCAAGTCATACTGCAAATGGACAAATGTTTGCTAGTTGAAGGGGCCTTTATAGCAAATGAACAATCTTCCTTATTGTGTATGGGCATGTGTAATTTTTTTAAATTAATTTTTAAAAAATTTTACGTAGGCTCTACACCCAACATGGGGCTTGAACTCATGACCCCAAGATCAAGAGTCGCATGCGCTGATGACTGAGCCAGCCATGTGCCCCTGTATGTATAATTTTTACACCTGGATTTTGTATACTCAGAACTTTTTTTTTTTTTAAAGATTTTATTTATTTATTTATTAGAGAGAGATCACAAGTAGGCAGAGAGAGGAAGGGAAGCAGGCTTGCCACCGAGCAGAGAGCCCAATTCGGGGCTCGATCCCAGGACCCTGAGACCACGACCTGAGCCGAAGGCAGAGGCTTAACCCACTGAGCCACCCAGGCACCCCTATACTCAAAACTTCTTAAAGCAGATCCTATTATGTTTACACCTTGGAGTTTGTATTAATTACCCAATACCGCAATAATATACTCTTGTATGTTCTTCTCCAGCTCTCAGTTGCTTACAGCAAGTGCTGTTCCTCATTCTCATAGATGTGTAAGCTGAGTGAGGATTGGCTGGCCTAGCTTAGGCTCAGTCGGACAGTTCTTTGGAGTACAGGTCTACACAAGCTTGGATCTGTGACTTGTCTGGCTCCAGTGCTGGGGCACGTGCGTCTCATCCTCTCTGGACTAGTGGGCTACCTAAGGCGTGTTTTTCCATTTTTGATGACAGATTTACAAAAGAGGCAAGCAGAACCATGTGACATCTCTTAGGGCCTAGGCTCAGAATTGGCACACCATCGCTTTTGCTTATATTCTACCAGCAAAGCAAATTGTACTGCCAAGACCAACATCAATGGGTAGGAACCTGCACTTCACCTCTTGTGGAGCTACTGAAGAGCCAAAGTAACGCCATCTTGGGTGAAGGGAGCCATTTTATGCAATTCTCTAGGAAACCGGATTTGGTAATCCATCAAGGAACCGGTTTGGAAATCCCCTGAACCTGGTGACTAATTAAAAGTGCAAGTCAGCAACTGCAGCCATTGAGTAAACAACTGGCAAAAATCCCCTAGACAAAGTAGCCAATCCCCGATAGACAGCACAGCTTAAGCAACACCAACACCAATCCTGTAAAAGGTCACCTATACATGTGACTTTTATGGTTTTTGTCTTTATAAGTAATGCTCAAAGAGGACTGGGCACCCTACTTCCTCCACCCGCTGTGCCGGTGTGTTGGACGGGGGTCCGTGCCCGGGCACGCTCTCAATAAAGAAACCTTGCGCTTACATTCGGCTCCGTGTCTCCGTGGTGGTCTCATCGGGGGTCTCGTGACCCTGGCACATCACTACAAAGCCACACTGATGGCCAGGGTCACAGGTACATGGAGGAGTGAAGGATTCAAAGCATTAACACAGTCTGCCAGAACTGGAAGAGAGATAGAGAGCCCTGTGTAGAGAATGACTCAAAGGAATCATGTTAGTCTGCTAGGGCCGCCATAACAGAATACCACAGGCTGGGTGGCTTAAACAACAGACGTTTATCGTCTCACAGTTCTGGGGGCTAGAAGAATAAGATCAAGGACTGGGTTTCTTCTGAGGCTTGCAGATGTCCACCTTCTTGTTGTATCCTCATAGGGTTCTCTTCCCTGTGCACCCACATCCCTGATGTCACTCTGTGTGTCCTAATCACTTCTTATAAGGACAAAAATCAGATTAGATTAGAACCCACCCTAATGAATTCATTTTAACTTAATCACCTCTTTAACTGCCCTGTCTTCAAATGCAGAGTCACATTCCGAGCTACTGGGGGTTAGGATTTCAGCATTTAAATTTTGGGTGGGCCTAATTCAGCTTATAAGAGGCATTATCTTTTAAGTAGCTAAAAGCACTTTATAGGGGAATTTACTGATGAAGAATTCAGGGACAAGGGAAGTGGGAGGAGTCCAAATAAGGCTATTAGGTGAATTACACCAACTTGAGAGAGCTGCTGTAGAATAAAGACTGGAATAAAGTTCTCTCGTGAGAGATGCCTGGGATTTTTTCACCTCCTGAGTCCACCTGAGGTCACTTACCGCTGAAATAAGTCAAAGGAATTATAATAGAAAAATCAATTTGCATTTGACAACAGGGGTCTGAATATTTTAGTCCCACTGACCTCAGTACAATTCAGGCCAAGTGTTCTGGTTACTTTTGTCTTAGTCACCCCTACAAAAATTACCTGTCAGCAGTGGGGCTTGTCATTTTGAGAGGGGGGAAATCCAGTCTACACCATGAATACTCCTAGTGGAAAGGTATAGGAAGCCCCAACCTGAGTAGATAGCTCTGCCTACAAGTCAAGAAGCCCAGTGGCCTCGTTCTTTGTAAAACAACAAAATCCGAAACCATCAGCAACAAAAAAAAGCCCCCTTGTAATTTAAATTAATAAAACCGGTAACAAACTTTACAAAAAATCATCAGAAGAGAAATGGCTGGATGCATTAATGTAATTAGTAATATGCTTTATTGTTCACTTAGGAGAGATGCAATCTGTGTAGTTTAAAGATGATAGCTTCTGCCTTAATTTTAAGAAGAAACTCTCCTTTCAGTGGATTAGGGGCTAGTAATGGATTTTCTAGTAATGACATTAGGGCTAATGGATCCAATATATGAAAGCGGTAGTAACCATTTAAAAGCAAAGGAAGCAGAACTGTACTATCACTTCTAAACTTTTTTTTTTTTGGCTAAGTTTCCTCTCTTTTGTTTTTAAACTCACTATGCTTTCTACTCTTGAAACTTGGGAGTTAATGAAGTGGGGAGTGTAGACAGGATGGCAAGATCCCTATCTGCAAAGTAAATACATCTCTTTTTTATTATTTAATTCAAGAATGTCAAGCATCAGGATTCAAGTGGACACTGGACAACTTTTATTTCCTTCCTTTCTTGGGGGGAGACTAGAGAAAGGGGGAAAAGATGTAGCAACACTCTTTTTTTTTCTTTCAAGATTTTAAATTGTGGTTAGTTAACATACAGTATTATCAGTTTCAAGAGTAGAATTTCGTGATTCATCACTTGCATAGAACACCCAGCGCTCATCACAAGTGCCCTCTTTAATGCCCATCACCCAGTTACCCCCTCCCCTCCAGCAACCCTCTGTCTGTTTCCTGGAATTAAGAGTCTCTTAAGGTCTGCCTCCTTCTCTGATTTCTTCCCCTTCAGTTTTTCCTCCCTTCCCCTATGGTCTCCCGCGCTATTCCTTATGATCCACATTGTGAGTGAAACCGTATGATAATTCACTTTCTCTGCTTGACTTATTTCACTTAGTGTAATCCCCTCCAGTTCCATCCATGTCGATGCAAATGGTGGCTACTCATCCTTTCTGTTGGCTGAGTAATAGTCCTTTGTGTATATGGACCACATCTTCTTTATCCATTCATCTGTTGGAGAACATCTCAGCTCCTTCCACAGTTTGGCTATTGTGGATGTTGCTGTTATGAACATTCTCCCTCTCTGTTTTTATCGTATTTTATTTTTCCTTCCCTTCCCTATGTTCCTCTGTTTCGTTTCTTAAGTTCCACATCTGAGTGAAATCGTATGGCATTTGTCTTACATTGACTGACTGACTTGCATAATACACTTCAGTTCCAGCCATGTCATTGCCGATGGTAAGATTTCATCCTTTCTGATGGCTGGGGACTATTCCATTGTATATATGTGCCTTATCTTCTTTATCCATTCATCTGTTGATGGGCATCTGGGCTCTTTCCATATTTTGTCTGTTGTGGACATGGCTGCTAGAAACAGTGGGGTGCAGGTGCCCCTTCGGATCACTCTGTTTGTATCCTTTAGATAAATGCCAAGTAGTATAATTGCTGGGTCATAGGGGTAGCAACATTTTTCTGATTTTTAAGCAAATTAAACAGATTTTCAATGAAGTGGATCCAGATTGAATTGGATCTATAATAATGCCAGTAAGCCTAGAGGTATGCTGCAGACCAACAATTACCATGCATGGCAGACAAGGGGTCTTCTATTCATTCATTCATTTATTTATCCTTTTTGTATGTGTGCATTTATTTCTATTTTCTTATTTGATGACTCTTATCATCATAGATGCTGAGTTCCCAGTGAGCCACTTATGTTAACACTCCAAGAATAACTCCCTAGAGGAAAAACTTTGTAAAGTTGCTGGGCATTTTTCAATGACATCAAATTAGATAGGGTTTCTTCAACAAACTGGCACCAAATATGGATATACAGAAGACTTTTTCCAGTGAGTCTTGTATCCTCACGTCTGTGTTATATATCATTTGTCCCCTCCTCTGGGGATTCAAAGTTATCCAACCCAACACAAAACTCAAATCAACACAATGACATTTATTTGTTCATCACACCAATTTTTAAAAAAGATTTTATTTATTTATTTATTTGAGAGAGAAAGAGAATGAGAGAGAGAGAGAGCACAAGAAGTGGAGGGTCAGAGGGAGATGCAGACTCCCTGCTGAGCAGAGAGCCGGATGCGGACTCCATCCCAGGACTCCAGGATCATGACCTGAGCCAAAGGCAGTCACTTAACCAACTGAGCTACCCAGGCGCCCCATCACACCAATTTTTTGTCATCCCTTTGAGTTGTCTTTTTTTTAAAAAAAGATTTTATTTATTTATTTGACAGACAGAGATCACAAGTAGTCAGAGAGGCAGGCAGAGGGGGTGGGGAAGCAGGCTCCCCACTGAGCAGAGAGCCCGAAGCGGGGCTCGATCCCAGAACCCCAAGATCATGAGCTGAACTGAAGGCAGAGGCTTCACCGACTGAGCCACCCAGGTGACCCTAGAGGTAATCACTTGTATTAATTTGTTATATATCCTCTTATATAATGCAAGAAAATACAAAAACATATTCTTATTCTTTCTTACACAAAAGATAACATCTATGTGGCCCTCTACCTCAATTTTTTCAGGTAGGCATGCAATCTGGAGTTACTACCAGATCTGTACTGGGAGATCTTACTCATTCTTTTTTTTTTTTTTTAAACATTTGCATGGTTGCATGGTTATCTCAGAGTTTACTTAACCAGTTTCCTATTGACTGACATGGGGTTGTCCCAGTCCTTTTACTGTTAGAAGCAATACTGTAATGAAAGAGTTGTATGTATTTTATTTTATGTCTGTGAGCATGTATACATAGACTAAACTCCAAAAGCGAAATTATAATACGTTGAAATTTTGGTAAGTATGGTCAATTTGCTTTCCATTAGAGTTATACCATCGTGTATCCTCTTACCATTCCACCCACTAGCTATGTGTGTAAGTGCCTGTGTCCCCGCAGCCCAGTAGGAAATGAATATACTTAGAAACCTAAGTTGGGGGGCGCCTGGGTGGCTCAGTGGGTTAAAGCCGCTGCCTTCGGCTCGGGTCATGATCCCAGGGTCGTGGGATCGAGCCCCGCATTGGGCTTTCCGCTCTACGGACAGCCTGCTTCCTCCTCTCTCTCTCTCTCTGCCTCTTTGCCTACTTGTGATCTCTGTCTATCAAATAAATTAATAAAATATTAAAAAAAAAGAAACCTAAGTTGGTACTTAAAGTGCTCAACACTCAAGCTGTGTAGCGTATCTACTTGCTCTGACTGTCTTCTCTAAAGCTCTAACTCCAAGTAACATTGCCTGAGCTTCCTGCTGAGTACAATTTAATCCTTTTCTTTAAAAATTTTTAAATTATTTTTTTTTAATTGTGAAACACAACACATCCACATAGAAGAGGGCATAAAACAAGAATCATAGCTTAATAAATTATTGTAAAACAAATACACATGAACCACAACCCAGGTGAAGAATAGAGCATTCATACTATTCCCAAAAGCCCTTGGTATGTCCCTCCTTCCCCACAAAGAAATCACTATCCTACTTTTTTCCCATGATTCAGTCCTTCATTTTCTTTATACTTTGACTTCTTATATATTGCAACCTTAAACAGTCTATCTTAATTGTGCCTGGTTTTGAACTTGATATAAATAGAATAATATAGTCCGTAGTCTTTTATTGTGGTAAAATATATATAACTTAAAATTTACCGTATTAATCATTTTAAGTGCACAGCCCAGAGATATTATATACATTCTCAGTGTTACATAGCCATCACCACCATCCATCCCTATTTTCATCTTATAAAACTGAAACTCTGTACCTGCTGAACAATAACTCCCATTCTCCCCTCCTCCCAGCCCCCGGTCACCACCACTCAACCTTCTGTCTTTATGATTCTGACTACTCTGTGTACTTGATGTAAGTGGAATCATATAGTATCTGTCTTTTTGTGATTGGCTTATTTCACTTAACATAATGTCCTCGGAGCTCATCCATGTTTCAGCACGTTGCAGAATTTCTGTCCTTTTATGGGCTGAATAATATTCAGTATATATATTGTGTGTGTGTGTATATATATATATATATACAGATAAACATATCTTTATCTATCCATACAGTAGAATAATATTCTACTGTATGGATAGATCACGTTTTGTTTATCCGTTCGTCTGTTCTTGGGCATTTGGACCATTTCCAGTTCTTGACTGTACTCTTTTTTGTCTGACTGTTTTAGCTAAATTTTGTTGATGAGGTATATCCATGTTGATGTGTGTAGCTGTAGTTCATTCATTTTTGAGGTCTGTTCCATTGTATGAATATGCTATAATTTATCCATTCTATTTTTGATGTTTCTGTGAGGTGTTTACAATTTGGGGCCGCGACTACCAACGGCTACACTATGAACATTTTGGCACATGCCTCTGCTGCACACATTTCTACTTCCTATATACCTAGGTATGGCTGTATGCCAATAAAATTTTATTTACAGAAACAGAATGTAGGGCTTTAGTTTGCTAGCTCGTGCTCCAGATGTCTAGGAGACATTAGCAGTCACCTTTCTGTGTCCTGTGGGTCACAGCCCGTAGACAGAAACCTTGCTTACAAATGTCAGGCCTGCATGTACCCAGGAATAGAACAAAGTTTGACACAAGACCTAAAAAAATGAAGTTATCTTTTTCCCCATGACTTCATATGATGGAATTTTATTTTTCATGTATGCCCTATTCCAGTGTGGGTAGGAAGGATGTCAGACTCCTTCCTTTCCATGTCCTTTCCTTCCATGTCCTGATAAAACCTCAGGGTCATTCCTTCCAGTGTATTCTACAAAGCATATGGTAAATGCCATCACCATGTGTCACCACACAATGTTACTGCAGTATTACTGACTATTCCCCCTATGCTGTTCTTTTCATCCCTGTGATTTACTTATAACTGGAAGTTTGTACCTCGTGATCCCCTTCATCTGTATGAAGTTCTCTTGTAAGAGGTGTTTTAAAATAAAATCCCATATCAGTCTGTTTAGTTTAATAGGTTCTCTTATGATTTCCACAGTAACACAATGTAAGTCAAAGGATGTTGTAAGGATAAGGATAGCCTTGGCTGACTTGGATTGTGTAACTACTTGGGTGCTCCAATAGCAAAGCTGAGTGATTATAGCAGGGACTGGATGGCCCAGAAAGCCCAAAACATCTACTACCTGGCTACCGGTGCCATGACACATTACCACTGATAAAGTGGCTTAAAACAACACGAATTTATTATTTTGCAGTTCTGTGGGTAGAAGTCTGACAGGATCTCACTTAGGCCAAAATCAAGGTGTTGGGAGGGTGGATATTCTCTTTTGACCCCTCTAGGGGAAGATCTGTTTCCATGCCTCTTCTAGCTTTTAGAGGCTGCCAGCATTCCTTGGCTCCTGGCCCTGTCCTCCATCTGCAGAGCCAGCAGTGTTGCATCTGTGTGTGCCTTTCTTCTGTAGTCACATCTCCCTCTGACCACTGCTGGGAAAACTCTTCTGATTTTAAGGACCCATGTGATTAGATTGGGCCTATTCAGATAGTCCAGGACATGCCACCCCAGGCCCACAACAAAGGTCCTTAACTTAATCAAAGTCTTTTCTACCTGTAGGGTAACCTATTCATAGGTTCTGAGAATTAGGATGTGGACATTTTTGTGGGCCATTATTCTGTCTAACACACTAACCCTTTACAGAAAGTTTGCTGACTTCTGATCAAAAACAAAAGGCTGAGAAATTTCTAGTTGGAATCTAGTGTAATCTGGTAGAAATACAGCTTCCTAGTCAAGAATTTGTCATTTCTGCAATCCCTAGCTTCTCTCCCAAGCCACCTAAAGTCATCCCAGCAAATGAGACAAGTGACAGGCCTACATTATTGACACCTCAGTCCTGTGGAGGCATTACAATATGGACAATTCCTTGATGTCTTTCTCTTGCAAAATTCTCTCTGTCATGTGTGATTTTCCCCATGGACTTAAATCTGCTTCTCAGCATCAAATTCAATCATAATCTCTCCCAACAGGCCAGCAAATCCTTACTCATCTTTTAGTATTCTGATAGGCATTAGTATTCTCCAACTCGGTTGAAATGACCTCACTGAGATCACATTATAAAGCCCTATTAAACACGATTGGCAATATAAACCTATCAACAGCTACCTTTCCCACATTTACTGAACATACGAATAGTCTGTCAGCCTGTCTCTATCTTCCTAGCACATTTCCTCGGGAAACAAATATTTAGGAAGCACTATTTGCTTGTTCTTTCACTCATACTTTTCAGCTGTTCTGTATGATAATCATCTTATTTCTTCCCTTCTAAATTATAAGATCATATACCTACCATTGTGTTTGTTCCTAACTATAATCCCCTCATTATCAGATCGCAAATGATATTTTGTTCTGCTTCCTTTAAGCCTTTAGCACTTTTAGCTAAGAATTCATTCAAAACTCACTTTAAATATTTTCTTAAAGATCTCATTGCTTTACTCATGTTTTCCAATCAGCGTGTTGTTGGCTCACTCTTAATGTATCAATTTCCTTGATTTTTTTCCCTTGAGGGGAAAAGTTATACTTACAAAACATAAAAGAAAATAAAATGATTCTAACATTTTAGCTGCCACCTGGTACTTACATATTCAATGGGGATAGACAATACATTTTATTTTTTATAAGATTTTGTTTTTCGAGTAATCTCTATACCCAACGTGGGGCATAAACTTACAACCCTGAGATCAAGAGTTGCATGTTCCTACCGGATGAGCCAGCCATGCACCCCTAGGCAATAAATTTTAGAGTAAGTTTTGGGAACACCGAAACATTAGGATTTCATGTTTTGTGTATATTTCTTTAAATTTTTATGAGTGAATCTTCCAGTCAAAATCTATAAAAAATAAATTCAAAATTCTTTATGTTATTATTTGCAGTTAAATGAATGTATCTTGAATTTAGTCTATTTAAATGTGTACAATATAAATATCTTTGAATAGAAATTACATACTCGGTAGGATAAATCCTTGTTACCCTCTAAGACAGCCCAAGACTGTTGCTTCATCAAGGAATATTAATCCCCAAAGAAGGCACTAGTGTGTAGCCAAAGGGCTGGTCACTGGGGCCTCTCCTGCACCTGACTTCAGACTGGGAGGGATCCCAGGTACCCAGGGGATGTAGGTGTAATCAACAGCTATCAGTGGTGCAGGGGAGGGGGAGACTATGCCACCAGCCATAAGATGATGGTTGGGGATGGGCAGGGGCTGTCACTAATGAACTGCCTACCAAAAGCCCTAACCAGCAAGGGCTTTGCTGAAAACGTTCTTCATACGGGAGTGGGGCTGGGCAAGGGGATTGCTGTGGAGTCCAGAAGATCCCAATCAGAGCAGGGAGGGTGTTAGAGCTGGGACTACGAAGCACCATTTAGGCGCTAGTAGGGAAGATGTAGCTGGAGAAGACACTTGGCGATTAGTTGAATGAGGGTGTCAAGGGAATGCCTGATATAGATCAGAAATCCGGGGGTGAGATCAAGTCATGATTGCTGCCTGGAGCAAAGGGTCAAGGGGCCTGATTATTTATATGAAGTCCCCTTTGGCAGTCCCTTCGCAGGGCAACCAGCCCTTCCCAACTCAGAGCCTTCAAGTGAAAGGATGTCCAGGATAAGTGACAGCATTTAGATCCCAATATGTTGGAACAGTGAACTAAAATGTTTAATAGGAATGAATGTAAAATTCTGCTTTCACGTCTAAAACAATCATTTGCAGGAAGAAAGAATGGGGAGATTTAGCTTAATAGCGGTTCTGTATAAAAGTTGGGAGGAACTGTTGTTGATCAGAAGTTTGAAATTAGTCACCAGGGGTAAGAAGCTGCCCTCAGACGTGAACTTAGCACTTCCTTAACTGTCTTACAAACTTTCGTTCCAAAAGGTTTTTGTGGCCAAATTAGTTTGGAAAATGCTGCATTCTTCTCTTGGAGATTTGCAATGTTTTTTGTTGGTTAAAGGCTCAGAAGAGTTCTGTGGTAAAAAGTCTTAATTATTGGGGCGCCTGGGTGGCTCAGTGGGTTAAAGCCTCTGCCTTTGGCTCGGGTCATGATCTCAGGGTCCTGGGATCGAGCCCCGCATCGGGCTCTCTGCTCACGGGGAGCCTGCTTCCTCCTCTCTCTCTGCCTGTTTCTCTGCCTACTTGTGATCTCCGTCTGTCAAATAAATAAAATCTTTTAAAAAAGAAGTCTCAATTATTGATTAGCTTTAGTTAATTCCGTGTATCAATCAGGATGTGATAGGTTATATTGTAAGAACAAACATCCCTCAAATGTCAGTGGCATAAAATAGCAAAGGTTTATTTCATATATTTCTGCAGTTGGGGTCAGTTGAGGCGATTTCTTGTCATTATTGGACCTAGGCTGTAGAGGTGATCACCATGTGGAACATTCATTGCAAGTCCCTGTAGTAGAGGGAAAAGAGACTAACGCAAAGCACGCACTTTCTCTTAAAGGTTCTGCCCCAGAAATGATACACATCCCTTCCGTTCATTCTGTCAATCAAAGGAAGTCACATGGCCACACATTACAAAGATGCAGTTTTAAACTGAACATAAAGAAGAATTTTCTGAAAATTTGAATAAAGACCCTCTCCTGACCATGGGCCACAAGGCCCTATAAGATCTGGTCCCTATTTGCCACTCTAATCAAATCTCATGCCATTCTTTCCTACCTCGTTTGGTTCTACGTGTGCCTAAAACACACCAGACTTTTTCTGCCACAGGGCCTTTGCACTTTCTCTTCCCTTTGCCTGGAAGGCCCTTTCTTTACCTTTTGGGTAGTTAGTTACCTCCCATCCTTCTGGGCTCAGCTTCAGTCATTGTCACTTCCACCTGGAGGCCTTCCCTGACCAGTCGCTCTAAATTAATAATCATCACTTCTCACTTATTTTCTCTCACGACACCCATGTATTTTCATCTGAGCATTAATCATATACTGTAGTTACTTCATTTATCAACAGTCTGACTCCTTCACCCACACATAAGTTCCATATGGGCAGAAAACTTGCCTTTCACATTCACCACGAAATCTTGAGCACCTTGTACATATTAGATGTTCAGTGCATGTTTACTGAGTGAATAATAAGTTCTTTTATGGTTCTTTTTTTTTTTCAACCATGTACAAGAGTAGAGAGAATAGTATAATGAATCCTGACGTCCTTATCACCAAGCTTTAGCTGTTTTCAACTCATGGCCTATCTTGGTTCATCTCTGTCCCTAGCCAGCCCCCGCTGAATTATTTTGAAGCAGTCCAAGACATCATATCACTTCATCTACAAAATAATAAATGCTTCAGAATGTATATAAAAAATAATAAATGCTTCAGAATGTATCTCTTAGAGATGAGGATTCTTTTAAAACAACATGAGCACAATACGATAATCGCACCTTAAAATCTTACATGAATACTCCGAGCTATCTGTGAAGATCACAAACCATCTCAGAAAAAAGCCAGAGCCTTGTGGTTGCCTAAGTGGCTGATGAATGTTTACCGAGCTCCTACTATGTGCCAGCTGTGGATTTTGCAGTGAACCACACGGACAGGGTTCTGGGAGCGGGTGTTTTGGGGAAGGGGCAACAGTCAGAAAGCTGCGATGGGGCCTCCCTCCTGCCAGATCTCCCAGTAGTGGCTGTGTCCACGTCCGCCTCTGTGAACAGGGATGCAGCGATGCCATAGAATGGAGTTCTGCTTACGGGGGCTCGGTCCTTCTTACGGTTTATGGATCATTTTAAGCCCGCTTTTGCCTCCGTTTGAACCAATTCCTTATTTCTGTCTCAAAATACTATGTGCGAAGCATTTTCTTTTGTTTTTCTCTGCAAGAAGCAACGTGCATTTTTCTCGCTTCTCTGACTTAGCTCTGTTACCGAACAGGCCGTTCTAAGGGGTGGGTGGCCAAAACTGCTGCCGGCCCGTATGCCGTGAATTAGAAATAGTCACATGCCTTGCTCCCGACAGAGCAGCCCATATCAGGGTGCCTGGCACGGTCGGGTTTCAGACACTTTCTGCCCCTCCAGCCCTTACTTGCCCCTGTGGTAAGCGACCTCTGTGACAGTACATGGTAGCCCCACAGGTGGCTCTCTGATCAGGGTGCTTTCCGGACTGTTTTAATTCTGTGCAATTTATGTCGCTTGTCCCCCAAACACGAGTAATTCAGTGAAAGGACTAAAATGCAAAGGTGAGAAATGGCATGTGATTTGTGACAGATATCTGCTGTTCATTTGTCAGAAGCCTACTGCATGTGAGGAACAGTTAGTGAGACGATTGTGTTAGGAATATAAAGCATGGTTCTTTTACAAAGTTCCCGATTCTCCTGACAGCCAACTATACGAATTATTTCATAAGAGTATGGTATGCCTGTCTTATTCTGATGCATTTCTGCAAAAAATGATATATAGATAATAAATCCAGGGTTTGTAAATTCACTTCCTGTCAAGAAGTAGATGTCATGATAACGTCTGTTGTCATGGAAATAGTGGGGATTTTTCAGACGTACGAAGGCCCCTAAGTAGGTTGAAAATATGTAGATATGTTACACTTGTTCTGTCCCCTGAATTTTTTTTTTCCGAATTTTTCCAGTGGGAGGAAAAGTCCATTGCAAGTATGAAAAGACCCCAGAACATGCTGGAATGGCACGCTTTCAATCTGACAAGCCTAGGTTCCCCCCTCCCTTTTCTTTTCTTTTTTTTTTTTTTAAAGAGTTTATTTATTTATTTGTCAGAGAGTGAGAGGGAGTGTGCACAAGCAGGCAGAGTGGCAGGCAGAGGCAGAGAGAGAACCAGGCTCCCTGCCGAGCAAGGAGCCTGATGCGGGGCTCGATTATAGGACCCTGGGATCATGACCCAAGCCGAAGGCCTCGGCTCAATCTACTGAGCCACCCAGGCGTCCCTACCTTTTCAAATAAAAAATAGCAGTTCTGTGTACCGAAGAACTTGCCGAAGTTCTGCACTTTTTTGGGGGTTTACCTCGCTGCAGAATCCGTGTGCCCGGAGGCTAGAGGGAGGCCGAGCGTTCCCTTGCTCCGTGCAGAAGTAGTCAGTTCTGTCGCTCTTGTGTCAAATGCCCCAGCCGCGGGTGGCTCTGGAGCACTCGAAATGTGACTAGTCTGAACTGAGGTACGCTGTGAAAGCACAGCGCACGCTGGCTTCTGCAGGCTTCGTATGAAAAAATAATATAAAATATCACTCTCATTAGTAACTTCTAAGTATTGACTTCATGTTGAGACGGTATTTTAGATACATCGGGTTAAGTAGGTTACGTTATTAAGATTCTTTTTACCTGTTCCTTTTTAACCGCTTACAATGTGGTTAACTAGAAAAGTCTATGTTATCTACGTGGCTCGTGTTATCTTTTCTTGGACAGCGCTGATTTAGATAGAAGCAGTGCCAGCATGAAACTCACCAGAAACTCACCATTCTTGTGACTGTTTTATCTCCTTGGCAGCCAGTTAAACTACCGGCCTGGTTTTCTCTGGGTAGACACAGGCAGAGAAGAAGGTAGGGTGGAGATGGTGCGGGGGGAGGGCCATGTGCATCATGAGACAGGTTTGGCAGTGGCAGATTTTCTAGATGGCTCGAGGCAAATCGCGTTGAAACCCCCTTGACTGCTTCTACCCGAACCTCCACTTGGGGTGGCGTGATAGTCCCCACGTGTTCTGTTAGTCTCTCCGGAACAAATCACGTTATCTAAGACCTTCAACTATTTGAGAAAATTGTAAGTCCATTTTGTCATTACATGGTAACATCTCTAATATGACTATGGATATTTTATGTGGAAATTGTGGACCTAAGTCAACTGAATTTGGAAAAGGTAGCAAACTTTTGGTAGAGTCCTTGTTGACATACTTGATTGCAAATGTGTTTTCCTTTCTACGCAATCTGAAAGAGTCCGGCTTTCTTTTATTAGGGATTATAAGGCGTAAATCTCTTGTTAGATGAAAAGAAAACCCCCTGCTGAAATTCTTGAGTGAGAGCCTGTGTATTTGGATCTAATTACTGTGCCGCATTTTCAGCAATTGTTGACTGCCTCCTGCATTGGGGGGGGGGTGCTTGATTTACATAAGCTCTTTCTTTTTTTTTAAGGTTTTATTTATTTACTTGACAGAGAGAGATCACAAGTAGGCAGAGAGGCAGGCAGAGAGAGAGGGGAAAGCAGGCTCCCCGCTGAGCAGAGAGCCCGATGCGGGGCTTGATCCCAGGACCCTGAGATCATGACCTGAGCTGAAGGCAGAGGCTTAACCCACTGAGCCACCCAGGTGCCCCCATAAGCTCTATTTCTCACCATATTTTTGCAAAGTAAGTATTTTCATCCCACTTTAAAAATGAAAAAACTGAGGTTCAAATGCTTACGCAACTTGCCCAAGGCCTCAGTTACCCAGTAGTGGATAGACTGGAGAGCTGAAAACAGATCTTCTGGGCTCCAAAGTCTTTGTTATTTCCTCCAGACCCCATTGTCTCCTTTTCAAACATAGAGCAAGACTTGTTCCAGAGCCACAAAATTCTTTTTTTTTTATTTTATTTATTTATTTGTCAGAGAGAGTGAGCACAGGCAGACAGAGTGGCAGGCAGAGGCAGAGGGAGAAGCAGGCTCCCTGCCGAGCAAGGAGCCCGAAGTGGGACTCGATCCCAGGATGCTGGGATCATGACCTGAGCCGAAGGCAGCCGCTTAACCAACTGAATCACCCAGGCGTCCCAGAGAGCCACAAAATTCTACATGTAAACTGAAAATTTGAGTCTGCTCTAGGGGTTCTTTTCTGTTCTAGATTCGGAAAGGTCCTCAGAGTGGGAGGGTTGGGTGGCAAGGATAAAGGACAAAGAGGAATTCAGTGAAGACTGGGAGAAATGGAAGAGAGAGTAGAGGACTGTGAGCCAAAGCTGAATTCTTTTTTTTTTAAAAGATATTATTTATTTGACAGAGACAGACACAGTGAGAGAGGGAGCACAAGCAGGGGGAGTGGGAGAGGGAGAAGTAGGCTTCTCACTAAGCAGGGAGCCCAATGCGGGGCTCGATCCCAGCACCCTGGGACCACGACCCAAACCGAAAGCAGACACTTAACAACTGAGCCACCCAGGCACCTCACAGCTGAATTCTCTATCATTGGCCTTGAGACCCTAGGCAGGTCATTTGATTTCTCTGGGTCTCACTGCCTTTGCTTGAAAAATCATAATAGTGTTTATCTACTCTGCTTCCTTTATAGGGTTGTAAAGAGGACCAAATTAGACACCATATGGAAAATGCTTTGTAAACTCCAAAATGCTCCACAAATAAGATAGTAAAATCAAATTATGTTTTCGTATTTTTTTTGTTTTTAAAATGGATGATATTTGGTTCTTCTTAAATGGGTAACTGTCAGTTGAATAAAGAAAAGCTTATTTGTTTGTGTATATTTCAGAGAGAATAGAGCCTGAAGTTCATCATCTAGAATGTCATGAGAGAGAATGAGCTTTAAATACTTTGTGTTGATAATACTAAAGTATCAGTGGCCAGAAACTAACACTCTGTCCAGAAAAAAGGAACTTAAGGTCACTCTCGTCAATGCCTGGAAATATTCTTATTCAGAAGTATAGAGGACCAATTTGAAATAATATACAACTTTTAGCATGGGACATAAAATAAGACCTTACTGAATTAAACAGTCTATGTTCTGGATGGGAAGACAATATTATAAAAAGTTCTATCCAAATTAATTGATCACTTTCATCCAATCCCAATCAAAGTTCCCATGGGATATTTCTGATAATTTAATTATTTTAAATTTCAGGTGAAGTATAAATGAGTAAAAATAGCCATGATAATTTTGAAAAAGAGTAAGTAGAGGGTTGGCCGTTAGAGTGGATTCCTATCTTGGCCCCAGTTTTTCACATTCTCTTTGTATCTACATCTTTTGTCTTGTGACTTTGTGGTTCTCCTAAAGGCCCCTTAGCTTCGGGCTGAGCCATAGGACTTGCTTTGGCCAGTAGCCTCTCAGCAGTCGTGGTGTGAATCAGCTCTGAGCCTGGGCCTTAGGAGGCCTCACAGGTTTCCACTCTTCCTGTTGCCTCTCTCCCACTGAGCTGGGGAAATGCGCCTCTCCCCAGCCCGAAGCAGGTCCCCCTAGATAAGGGGAATCTCAGTCAGTCTGTAGTCGCCTGAGTGGTAATAAATTCTTGTTGTCTCAAACCCTTGAGTTGTCGTGTGCTTTGTTATGCAGCGATGGCTGACTGATATGGCCCTATGACATCTGGAAATCCTTATAGTATTTTAGCCGGTATGAAGTGGAGACAACATTCAGAACTGGATCTGTTTTCCTCCAGAGGCCATATCTTCTTTCTTGAGAAAGTGAATTCAAGGTTCGTGTTAGAGACAATGGGCATCATACGACCATTGTGCGCTATGCTCTGGCCATTCCTGGTACTGCTTAACAGCGCTAGCCAGAGACATGCTTTGTCCTGTCACCTGTAACACGAACGCCCTTGCTGAGGAAAGGCGATAGATGAAAAGCCAGTCCATGTCCTTCCAGGACCATACATGGGTTTTCCCATGTTAGAAATTCTGTTCAAGGCTTATGAGACAAAATTAAAACTCTTTTTTTTTTTTTTTTGAATTAAACTTGTTTGTCATGAAACTCCCCGCTTCCTTCTTTGCACAGTGGGTACAAAATGTGCCCCTTGAAAACTAACGTCTTTAGGTGTCACCCTCTCCCCAAGAGGTCCTGAACTTATTTTGTGAGCCGTGGACTTGCTAGGGAGGGATAATGTGCAATAGCTCAAAAAATAATGAATGACTGATAAAAGCAAAGCTTTTCCATTTCAAGAGGCAAAATGGCTTCTGTGTTACCTTTTCCACACAGACCGCGAGGATCTTTCAGGAAGGCCCCCGTTGTCAACTTCTCAACAACTGGTCATGACTCTTGGCTCCCACACTCCGCATTTCAGTATTTTAGCTTCTTTCAGTGTCTCATAAAAATCACAGCTAATAAACTCCAGTGGGCACCTGAAGGAAGGGGTGTTTGCCTCCGATCGTAATAGCCTGGCCTCCGCAGCACTTCAAAGGCCGGGCGGCTGCCTGTGTCTCCCTTGCCCCAGTTTCCATCCATGGCTGAAGATTAACCATGTGTGCTCTGGGAAAATCTGTTCTGAGTTTGCTGCAGAGTGTTTCGTATCCCTTTAAATCAGCTGTTCCGTTTGACAGCCCACTAACATCGGCTCCTGTTCTGAGTAGGAAGGGAGCACGTTCTTGGTTTCCATTTGATCCTTCCGTTTCCTTGTGCCCTCTCTTACCCATCTCAGGCTTCCGATTGCTTCCTTCCAGAAGATGAAGCATGTACGTCCATGAGAGAAACCTGATCATTTTAAAGTTTGATGACAAATCAGAATTAAATTTGAGATTTATCGGGTGCCTGGCTCCTGAGACTTGAAAGTAGTTTGTTCTTAGCTAAGGCTGGATGTCAGGCACACAGTGATAAGGGGAAGCGACCTACATTTTTATGGCATTTCAGTTGAAAAAAAAAATCTTCCTGTGTGTCTAGAGCCTTCGTCTCTGAACCTCTCATTAGGACCATAACCTTATGTCAAGATCTCAAAGTTTGGGTTCTTAGAAAACATTTTGTAAAAATGCACGGGCTCTTTGTTAAAAGCAGGCTATTGAAAAATATCAATTTTCTTCTTTCACCAGATCTGGGATATATGGAGAGTGTTGCTGAATCCTGGAAAATGGGGGAACAATATTTACTGACCAAAGTAAACTTAGACTGAAATGTTGTGTGATAGAGAGTTGACTGGTTAACAACACAGGGTAAACGTGTGGGGGGTTGAAAATACACATACAACTTTTGAATACCCAAAAACTTAAGTACTAATAACCTACTGTTGACCAGAAACTTTGCCAATAACTTAAACAGTCAACAAACACATCTTTTGTATGTAATATGTATTATAGGCTGTGTCCTCACAGGAAAGTCAGCTAGAGAAAAGAAAATCCCAAGGAAGAGAAAATACATTTATAGTACTGGCTCGTATTTATTGAAAAAAGAAAAAAGACCACACATAAAAGTTGACCTGTGCAATTGAAACCTGTGTTTTTCAAGGGTCACCTGTGTATCACAGGTTGGGGGTATTAACTTAATAATTTAGAGGGAAAACTGTCTGCTGAGTTTTAACCATGCATCTCATTCCTCTTAAGAGAGAGCTTGTTTTTCATGCTTGTGTCCACATGCTTTCAATGAGGTCAAAACAAAATAAAAAACTACGTAGACCTCTTGAGGACATGTCCAATTACACTCACTTACTATTTTTATTTTTATTTTTTATTTTTTAGAAAGATTTTATTTATTTGACAGAGATCACAAGTAGGCAGAGAGACGGGGAAGCAGGCTCCTTGCTAAGCAGAGAGCCCATTGCAGGGCTCAATCCCAGGACCCTGGGATCATGACCCGAGCCGAAGGCAGAGGCTTTAACCCACTGAGCCACCCAGGTGCCCCTCACTTACTATTTTTAAAAGGCAAAGAAACCCCCCCTTTAATTCCTCCAATGAGATTTTGACGGCAAGCCTGTGGAGATCTACATAGTAGAGACTTACTGAATTCATCAGTTCTGGGAAATACTTTCTTCACATTTTAGCATCTCTGAAATCCAGGTACATCCAGTCAATGGTGCCCGTCATTGTTGTCAGTCAAGCAGCGGGCACTGTCTGCCTGCTTGCAAACTTGGACTGAAAGCCTTCTGTGCTTCCTCCAAGGAAACATCTAGAAAGGACACAAGCATCGAAACTTGTACAATGAGCGTCAGCGGTGTGGAAGAAAACCCCAGAGATGACAGTGGAACACACTTTTATGCTGGGCTGTGTCAGTAACTCTTTTCATGACACAGAGGATGGTACTCTGTGGAAAGGCACGGGTATCTCTAATTTCAGGTTGGAAATGGACTCAGAGGCCTCAGGCTCTGAATGTATGTTCTAGAATAGTACATTAAAACACATCCACATTAATTAAGTCAAAATGGGCCATTGGGCAAACATAAAAAACAGAGCGTAAGTGCTCAGGAAGTATTGTGTCATAGTCGGGAGTGTTTTTATTTCTGGACGGCACGTGAAACAGTAGTGTATGTTACACTCGTTGGCATTTCAGATGCGCCGAAGGGCACCGCTCCGACAGCCAGCCTTCTTCCTTGTTCCTCTGATCCACAGTGCCCAGCGGGGGAAATTTGGCGCTTACGGATGTGAGTTTGACACTTACTCCAGCCTGTGGTTCATTCTGTGGCTCAGTGGCCAACAGGCAGTAAGTAGTAGGACTTGTCTCCTGCAGCTTTGTCCTTGCAGTGTGGGGACCTGAGTCGTTGAATGCGGGGTACAGACCCCACGGCTCCGTGCACATTATTTGCCACTCTGTCAAGTATTTCCCTCTCTCTGGGCAAACCTTTTTTCTTAGAATATGCTGTTCAGGCCACAAGAGTCTTCAGGGAGGAGAGAGAGTTTAGAGTCTCCCTGCCAGTGATCAGAGATTTCACAGCCTCAGTTGTCTAGAACAGAACTCCAAACCGTAGAGCGTGTGAAAACGTTCTAAGTGGCAAAAAGCGGTCACAGGGCTCTAGAAGAGGAGGACAGATCCTCAAACCTTCTCTCAGATAATTAGGTACAACATAAATCAGGAGCTCAGGAGCACTAATAGACACAACTTAGCAAAAAGCAGGAGTCTGAGCTATGGGAAGGAGAAAAGAAAGAACTACCAAAGTCAACACGCCTTTATCTAGAACTATGTAGAAATCTGAGAGCCGGAGACTTGATGGGCAAGTCGTTTCATTTCTCTAAGGCTCAGGTTACTTGTCTGTAAAATGGGATATACCTACGTTATGAGGTGATTGGAGGCATTAGATTTTCAAAAGCTTATGTACAGGGGCGCCTGGGTGACTCAGTCAGTTAGGCATCTGCCTTCGGCTCAGGTCATGACCCCAGAGTCCTGGGATGGAGCCCCACATCGGGCTCTCTGCTCAGCAGGGAGCCTGCTTCTCCCCCCTCTCTCTTTGCCTGCCTCTCTGCCTACTTGTGATCTGTCTGTCAAATAAATAAATAAAATCTTATTTAAAAAAAGCTTATGTGCAATAAAATCTTATCATACTGAAGTAATTAGGTGTGCTAAGAACACCATATGACTCAGTAATTTCTAAATGTGCATGCCCCAATAGATGTACACAATGTCCCTAAGTCATGAAGTAAGAATGAAGTATGTTCTGAATAGTCTTGTTTAAGAACCTGTGTGTGTGTGTGTGTGTGTGTGTGTGTGTGTGTGTGTAGGGCGGGTGCAGGCCTTATTTTAGAAAGACTTCCCTCAAAAATGCTTGTATAGGCTGGAATTTATCAGCACACTTCAGTTATCTGGGCAATTTGTATATATGGAAAACTTGACCTTCAGCAATGCTGGATAAATAAAGTATGGTGGTAAAAACAAATTCTGAGATCACCAGGTCAGGCTTTGGGAGAATTTAGTGCTATGACTCTGATAAAAACCATTGAAAGTTATGTAGCCAAAAAGGACTTTGAAACTGGGTCTTTGTTTTCCTGATATGCATATAAACACAGTAAACCAGGACTGTCTTAGCTACTAATCCTAGCAAATACTTAAAATGAAAACGTGAGAAGCAGAGTTCCATAACTGCACCCTTCCTAAGGTGACTTGCTGAAGCCAAAAACACTGGTCACTGCTTGCCGTTAATTGGCATGGAGGAAACTTGTGCGTAATTGTGCACTCCCAAAAGTGGCTAAAAAGAAGTGAGTAGATAGAACATGAAAAAACACGAAATAATTAAAGGGTAAAAGCCCTACGGGCGCCTGGGTGGCTCAATTGGTGAAGTGTCTGCATCTGCCTTTGGCTCTGGTCAGTATCCCAGGGTCCTGTGATGGAGCCCCACCTCCGGCTCCCTGGTCAACAGCGAGTCTTTCTCCCTCTCCCTCTGCCTCTCCCCACTCTCTAAAAAATAAACAAATTAATTAATTTTTTAAAAAGAGCAAAGCCCTATATGGTTCAGCTTCTAGCACATTTCTCTGCTTCTCTCATTTGTGTTATTCATTAAAATCGCCTAAGCTTGTTTTATGCAGGTCATCCTGCCCTGCCCTCGTTCTCCATAGTGAGTTCTGCGAATAGTCTTCTTCCATAGGGAGACCGCCCCGTACAAGAGGTTCGTTAATACTGAGTATATTTCTGATCTTTGAGACTTAAGCAAGTCTGTAATATTCTAAAACAAATGGCTCTGTTTCAGACAGTGTTTCCTGTTTAAAGGCATATAATTAGACTTTTGATGAGTAAAGACTAAGTTTTGCAATTTTCCCTGGGGGGCTTTACCCTAAGACAACTTCAGGGAAGGAATTGGGTCTAGACCCGTGGCACTAGCCATGGTAGCTTATCAAGCACTTGAAATGTGGCCAGTCTAAACTGAGATGTTCTGTAACTGTAAAATGCAGACACAGACTTTGAAGATTTCATTAAAAAACGCAAAAGGTCTTGATGAAGTCCCAATAGTTCATTTTTTCCCTTGCTTCCCTTGCCTTTGGCGTTGTTCCTAGGAAGAAGTTGCTGCGGCTGAGGTCGAAGAGGTTGCTGCCTGTGTTCTCCTCAAGGATTTTGATGGATTCCTTTCTCACGTTGAGATCCTTCATCCATTTTGAGTCTATTTTCGTGTGTGGTGTAAGGAAATGGTCCAATTTCATTTTTCTGCATGTGGCTGTCCAATTTTCCCAACACCATTTGTTGAAGAGGCTATCCTTTTTCCATTGGATGTTCTTTCCATTGGAAGATTAGTTGACCATAGAGTTGAGGGTCTATTTCTGGGCTCTCTATTCTGTTCCATTGATCTATGTGTCTGTTTTTGTGCCAGTACCATACTGTCTT
>ML099821.1:0-71318 GCA_003697995.1 Taxidea taxus jeffersonii | reverse complement strand
AACGCAAAAGGTCTCATTAATATCTTAATACTAATTACATGTTGAAATTGAAATGTTTTAGGTTAAATAAAGTATATTGTTTTTTTCTTTGGTGTCTTTTAAGTAATCTCTGTGCCCAACATGGGGCTCGAACTCATGATCCCAAGATCAAGAGTCGATTCTCCACTGACTGAGCCAGCCAGGCACCCTGAATAAAGTGTGTTGTTTGTTTCAATATTTATTTATTTATTTTTAGGGGGAGAGGGGCAGACAGTCTTAAGCAGGCTCCGTGGTAAGCATGAAGCCTAACAAGGGGCTCAATCTCACTACCTTAACATCATGACCTGAGTTGAAACCAAGAGTTTGTCGCTTAACTGACTTCACCACCCAGGCACCCCTAAAGTGTATTGTTATAATTAACTTCACCTGGTTACTCCCTGCCTTTTAAAAACAAGGCACGAGAGAATCTACATTTGTAATATTTCTATCAGATGGGTGGCTCTAGGCCCTAAAAAGGTGACTCCCACTGGTCTGGTTCCCTGTTTCAAGTCCTTTTAGGACTAAGAAACTGTGAGTGACAAATAGGAGACACTGGTCCTCGTCCACGCTCTTACCCTAACTGATGTCTGATCCGCATTAACAGTTTGGGGCAATATGGCGTACCCTCCATACCTCACAGGTTGGCTGTGAAGATAAAATGAAATCGTGTATGAGAATGAAGCACTTGGCAAACTTCTTAGGGCTGTTGATGTCATCTAAAATACTCTCAACACAAAATAGTCACCAGAAGTTTTTCTGAGGTTACTTGTCCTTTTCTCCCAATTCTGGACCTCAGGGGACATCATGTTATATTACATGTTACATGGGAACATCATACTACTTCTGTACCTCGTATTTACCGTGTGCTTTTACATGGCAGCTATTGTGCCAGGGACTCGGTAAACATTAGTTCATTTAAGATACACAACCACACTATAAGATCGACCTTATTATTAATGAGCATCCGAGCAGTGTGGTGTTTAAGATCAGAGGTTCTGGAGTCGGACTAGATGCATAACTGAGAGCCACCACTTAATAGTGTGTGACATCCAGTAAGGAACTTAATCTCTTTAAGCCGTAGGTTCCTCATCAGTACAATGGGGCAAAGCATGAGTGCATTAGTTAAGGTAATGCTAGCTGTTGTAACAAGCAAAGTTAAATGGGCATTACACCTCACATGTAATAGAATGCTTACACATATAAAGCAAAGACTGGATATTCCAGGCAGGGTTTCAGGAATGCAAGCCTTTTTAGGTCTCTGTAGAATGACTTTTGAAATCACTGAGCTTGTCTACATCAAGCCAGAAGAGGAAAGAGTGTGGGAGATGATGTATGGAAGGAACCTGGGGCTCAGAGAGACAAAGCGATTTGCCTTAGGTCATGTAGCTATGCTCTCGTGGCTCAGAGGTCCCCACTCAGCTCTCTCTGGTTCCGAAGCCCAGATTGTCTGCACAGAGTGTAAGCTGAGTGTTAGGGACCTCAGTTCACCATGCACAGTACTGAACTACCTCCAGAAATGGATATACAGTTGGCCACTTGCCATGGACCCAGCCCATGAAAAGATGGAGAAGGATCTGACCAGCAGCTGCACTGGCTTCACCCTACAGGGTGAAGGGGAGAATGTGCCCTGCAAAACAGAGTAGATGCTGGATGCCTTTGCTGGTCCTTCCAGGCATCGCCACTACCTCTGCCCCTGTCACTACAATCTCATTTCCTCACTGCCTGCCTTCACTTCCTTTTGGAACTTTGCAAAACCTTCATGAGCTTGAATAAAAGCTCCTAAGACAGATAAACAAAAAACTGTTGGGAAACACAATGGTGGAAATAAACAGGGAGTCAGGCCCTGGTTCTGATTCTCTCTCTTCATAGTTCTCATTCTTCCCTCTTCTACGTATACATGCCTTTTGCCATGTGTCTTTGTAGTTCTTTACTAGAAGCAGAGCATATATCCCTGTGCCGTCACTGTTGGACTTGGCCTTGTGACTGGCTGCGGGGAGTGAGCCATTAACAGATATATCGCAAGCAGAGGCTTGAAGTTGGCTTACATCATTAGGCTTGTTCTCCTGTGTACCTTACATAGTCCTTTAGAAGAACAAAGTCTGGCTAGCCTGCTGGTCCAAGGGATGGGAGACAAATGGAGAAGACCTGAATTCATCCTGCAGCTTGGAACCCATGTAGCCTACATCAGTCGATCCCTAGCCAGAGAAGAGGAAATGTTTGAAGGCACTGAGCCTTGTGGTAGTTTGTCACACACATAATTGTGGTAATAGCTGACCTATGTGTCAACCATGAGTACCGTCAGCAAATCACTCCTCTCTGGCACTCACTTTACTTCTCCAAGCAATGAAGGCATCGAACAAGATACTCTCAAGCCCCTTTAGCTGTCCTGAAGACAGAGGCAAGCTGTATTACCATGTTTCCTTCCCGAGGCTTTGAGTTCCTAGGGACGGAATCCACATGCCGGAGCAAAAGAGGGGCTCTTGCGTGAGTATCTTTTGAGTAGAATAATTAGGCAACTATCTCATGGTCATTTTGAGCTATGTGGTACTGATTCGTTTTTGTATTTTAATGACGAGAAGCAGATTTCATTAACTTTCAAGTACCAAAACCCTTCTGGACTCACCCCTTCCACATAGCAGGGGCTGGTCCTGTGGCCCTCCTTGCCGCTCAGAAGATAAGGCCCAGAGGCCGCTGAGGGGTCAGTGGGTGACTTCCGTTCAGCCTCCAGCTTTGCAGAGCTAGAAGTCTGGTGTTGGAGCTGGTAGAGACATCCCAGCAGTTGTGAAGAGAGGTCATGTCCATCCACCCCCTTTCCAAACATGCTTATTATTGGGGTGAAGTCCAGGGAGCTCTACAGCTGTGGAATGTCCACATGTGCCTAATACATGTGCTCATTGGGTCCTCAGAACTGACAGATCATGGCTGCAGATTTACTGTATGTGCCACAGGTCATAGGTTCCTTTGCAACTACCCTCTGCAGGTATCTGAGAGTGTCTGTAAAAATATACATTATGGAGCAACATACTCTGAGGAAAGATACTTTATTACGTGTCTGACTTGGGGCTGAAAGGAAAACAAGGTAAGTAATCTCTCGGGGGTCTCCAGGTCCTCCTGTTTCCTGGTAAGGTTTCTGGTGCCCAGTGCCAAGGGCCTGAGGGGCTGGAGCTCTAGTCTGACCCGAGTGGGTGCCGCTGACATTCTGTACCCAACATACTTCTTCTGACACTTACTTATGCAGCAAAACGAACTGAATCTAATCATCCTCCCAGTTGATTAAGAAGAATGCTTTCCTTTTCACACATGCATAAATGATTTTATTGATACGTGGAATCTAGAATACCAGACCAAACCTAATGCAGAGCTACAGAGAATAGACTGGTGGTTGCCAGAAGGGGGGGTAGTGACAGTGGGGGTGAAATGGGTGAAGGGGAGTAAGAAGCGCAGACTTCCAGCCATAAACTAAAAATATCATGGGGCTATAAGTGTACTGCATGGGAAGGATAGTCAGTAGTATCATATTAACTTGGTAAGGTGACAGATGGTAACTAGACTTACTGTGGTGATGACTTCACAGTGACTGTGAATGTCAGGTCACTGTTATACATCTGAAACTAAACGACTGGAACATCTGTCAGTTGAAGACTCATTGAGGGGCGCCTGGGTGGCTCAGTGGGTTAAGCCTCTGCCTTCAGCTCAGGTCATGATCTCAGGGTCCTGGGATCGAGCCCCGTATCGGGCTCTCTGCTCAGCAGGGAGCCTGCTTCCCCCCTCTCTCTGCCTACTTGTGATCTCTATCTGTCAAATAAATAAATAAAATCTTTAAAAAAAAAGACTCATTGAATAATATTGGCGTGGTCTAGGATAGTGCTTAATATCGAAGTATCTGAGGTGAAAGACCTGAGTTCAAATTCTAATAGTGTTGGTTACTTGCTTGTGGTACTGAGCAAGTCATGTAATTTCTCTATAGTTCAGTTCTTTATCTGTAAAATGGGGGTTGTGTCCACCTCTATAAAAACTGTTTAGGAGGATACCAGAGTGGTTTAGTCAGTGGAACATGTGACTTTTTTTTTTTAAACATGCCGCTCTTGATCTCTGGGTTGTAGGTTTGAGCCCCACTTTGAGTGTAGAGATTACTTACAAATAAAATCTTTTTTAAAAATTTAGGGTTAGTGGGAATTAAAGATTTTATTTATTTATTTGACAGACAGAGATCACAAGTAGGCAGAGAGGCAGGCAGAGAGAGAGGAGGAAGCAGGCTCCCCACTGAAGCAGAGAGCCCAATGCGGGGATCTTAGGACCTTGAGATCATGACCTGAGCCGAAGGCAGAGGCTTAACCCACTGAGCCACCCAGGTGCCCCTGGGTTGGTGGAAATTAAATGAGCCAAAATACAGAAGGCATTTAGAACCATCCTTGTCAGATAGTAAGCATATGAATGTATGTTAGCTATATGGTTTATCTATTTTTCTATATTTATATAGCTATATTTTTATACACATCTACTGTATATGTTTAGATTTATATACTCTAGTGAAATGGAATAATCATCCTAAAACTTAGTGGCTTAAGTTACTAATGGAATAATTAATAAGTTATTTTGGAAGAAGTTATAATGGAAATACTAAGTTATTAATGGAATAATCGTCCCCACACTTAGTGGCTTCATTATTTCTCATGACTCAGGGTTGGCTGAGCTCAGCTGGGCTATTCTTCTGCTAACTGTAGTATCAGCTGGGGCTGCAGTCATCTGAGGGCTCAGCTGGGACCGGAACATCCAAAATGGCTTGCTTGCATGGTTAGCTATTGCTGCTGGTTGGGATTATTGTCCAGAGCACCTCTTTATATGGCTTGGGATTCTTATAGCATGGCATCTGGACTCCAAAAGGGAGTGTTCCAATGTGTGTGAAGGTAGAAGCTGCAAAGTTCCGAAGATCCAGCCTTGGAAGTTGCAGAGTCACTTCTGCCACATCTTGTCTGTCACAGCAAGTCATGTGCAGGCCCAGATTCAAAGGGAGAGGGGAAAAAACCTCCCAACTCTCAATGGGAAGAATGGCAAAGAATTTGCAGCCATCTTTCATCCATCACATATTGTTAATTGAGGGGGGGGAAATGTGCAGGGAGTTTGGCTATGTTCCCATTTATGTAACAAAAGACCTTTTATAGGGCACCTGGGTGGCTCAGTAGGTTGAGCCTCTGTCTTTGGCTCAGGTCGTGATCTCAGGGTCCTGGGATCAAGCCCCACATCGGGCTCTCTGCTCAGTGGGGAGCCTGCTTCCCCCTCTCTCTTTGCCTGCCTCTCTGCCTTCTTGTGATCTCTCTCCCTGTCAAATGAATAAAATCTTTTTTAAAAAGACCTTTTATAGGTATATATGCACATGCATATGTGTAAAATAATGTACCTAAAGCAACATATGTCTCCAACATATACATGTGCGTATATGAATGTGCATGTGTGTGTACTACACGGAATAAATCTCTTTAGACTAAGAAACTGGTACCAGAGGGACTAAGAGACTAAGCTGGGAGGTTGAGTTTTCACCATATGTAAATTGCATTGTTTGAATTATTTTCATTGTGTCTGTACTATTTATTCAAAATGAGTAAATAAAAATGTAAAGAATTAGCAATAATATCCTTAGTTTTGGCAGTTCCTTGTATGAGGAGAAATTATTCCTGGAAAGAGCAAATCCGTGAGATAAACCTATTCAGTATTAATAACTGGCAGGGGAATGTCTGCCAGTTATTAATACTGAATAGCTGTGGGTAACTCTGAATTATCTTCACTGACCAGAGAAGTTTCCCCGAACACACACACATACATACACACACACGTGCTGGCATGTTTTTTTTTTTTTTCAACCACCAAAGTAGTTCATGTGTCTGTCATGTTCTCACTGAGAATCAGGTTACTGGATATTTGAACAACATTTTTCCATTCCAATTAAGAATCCTCATTTATCTGTGACCAGTATAACATCTCATTTATGTTTGAAATTGAAGAGCAGGATGACTACTCCAAATCAGGAATCTGTAAACACAGTATCATATTTTGATAGACACATAGCTGTGGATTTCAGCATCATTGTTTGGTAGCTGCGGTTTTGTGCTATTTCTCTGTGGTATTAGATGGTTGCAGGGAGGTTTCAGTTCTTCTTTCACAAAGGAGGAGCAAAAACAGAAAGTAAAGGCACAAATTGCCACCCATCTCATGCCCAGCAATTCAGGAAAGCCAAAAAGTCATTCCAGGGCAGGGGGATGGGAATGTTCTGTCCTAACAGCAGGCTAGTCGTACTACTGAGGTAGGAAAGAGATGATTCCAGGCTGTAGAACTTATATGTTCCTCGTTATTACAGTGTTTAGACTTTCATTCTGGGCACATGCTTGTCCATAACAGAATCTATTGCTTTTCATTATTTAAAAGTCTTATTCTAAACCTTATGGATTTGGCAGCAAGTGTCCCAGATTTGTCACTTTCATTCTTAATTTTTAAAAATATCCATTCATACCTCCATTTGTGGCCCCATTTAGCATGATCTTTTGGATAAAGGCCAGCCAGAACTGAGCACTAGTGAATTTCAAGCATGAATAAATCAGGCAGGGGCCAAAGTGCTAGTCACAGAGGATTTTAGAGGTCAGGTTCACTTCCTCATTCCCCCTACACACTAAAAGGGAATTTAGGGGGGGACATTATAAATAATCAGCTTCTCTATACCCGCCAACATCATTATTCTGGGCTCATGGATTATGTGACACAGTTGTGCTTATGTATTCATAACATTTTGAAGTTGGAAGGGGCCTTAGAGATTAGGATGAAGAATCACAAGTTCAGAGAGGTCAGATGACATCAGTTAGTAAAAAGTTATAGTTAGTAAAAAGTCTCAGATTTTATAACTTCTAATCTATTGCTCCTTTGTTTACATCACAGTATTACAGCTATTATTGTAAGAATCAATGTCACCTTTGCCTCTAGCATGTTCCTGGTGTGGTGAAACACCCCAGAGAATTATGCTATCAGGCCACTGGACAGGGCTGGGGTGCATGTGGGGAGGGGATGGTTCTTGATTCAAGTGTCGATAAAAACCATGCTGCTTATGTCCTTAGTATTTGTTTGTGCTTCTGGCTAAGATTTTTTTGGGACAAAGGGTTCCACAGCAAAAACATTTGGAAACCATGTCAGTAGTTCAATCCAGATTTCATGCAGCGCATAGGTTTTAAGAGAACATGTATAAAGGGTGCATACAAAGCCAATTGACATGCCAAAAGAAGTCAGGTTTGTGACTGGGTGCATTTGTGGATGGAGTTGGGATTCAGAGTTAAGTGAGCAAGTCCTTTCTCATTGCTCTAAATTCTGATGTCCTCTTTTTCTTCCATCCAGCTCATTGGTACCCAGCTGGGGGTGATCTTGCTGCCTAGGGGACATTTGGCAATGCCTAGGGACATTTTTGGTCGTGACAACTAGGGAGGGGGTACTACTGGCATCTAGTGTGGGGGAGACCGGGGCTGTCGCTGAGCATCCCACAGTGCGCGGGATAGCCGCCCGCCCCCACACCCCCCCCTGAAAACAAGGAAGTATCCACCCAAACTGTCAATCCCATTGAGGTTAGAAACCCTGATCTGGTTAAAGCCTACTTATCAGTCAGGACCAGCTCAAGGCCCACTGCTTCTCTCTCTGATGTTTTCCTGAACTCCACCAGCTCTCTTTGCTCGAGATTTTATGGTTTCTACATCCCCAGTTTAGCAATTAGTTGAGTAATGGTCTTACTTGCTCATAATTTTTCAAGCCAAGGCTGGTCTTACCCATTCAATTTGATTATAAATGACTCATAAGAAGAGAAGGTCTTGGGTACCTGGGTGGCTCAGTGGGTTAAGCCTCTGCCTTCAGCTCAGGTCATGATCTCAGGGGCCTGAAATTGAGTCCCGAATATGGCTTTCTGCTCAGCAGGGAGCCTGCTTCTCCCTCTTTCTGCCTGCCTCTCTGCCTACTTGTGATCTCTCTCTCTCTCTGAAATAAATAAATAAAATCTTAAAAAAATAAATAAAAAAAAGAAGAGAAGGTCTTTAATAAATATAGTTGTTCTGGGCACCTTATAAATTACCTAACCTTGGCTAAACACATAGGAAATGCTTTTCTGGGGAAGATGTGAGAAGGAAAGTTTTAGAAGACTGTCTCTCAGACGCCCAGAGGAGCTGCTTAAACAAAAAAATCAGGAATCACTAGTAAATAATGTTGGTGGATTTTTTTTTTTTTTGGCTGGTGTGAGGGTAATGACAAAGATGGTGGTAAAAGGCAGAAAGACATGGGGGAAAGGGTGCAAACGAAATGGAGGGAGATTTGGAAGCCCACAGAAGCATTAATGCTAGAACAGGAAGGTAAAGGGAGCCTCTGAAGATTTCAGTCATCCTTCATCCACTCAATAAATACTTAACAGAGTATCTTTGAGGTATGGGTATTGTTCTAGGTATAGTGAAGTAGCAGCGAATGAAACTGGAGGTCTGGGGGCTAACATTCTGGTGGAGAGAAGGATAGATCATTAAGAGACTGATGATCTAAGATAGTGTATTATCTATGTATGCTGTACATAAACCCACGTACATGTAGCTTGTAGGCAAAAACCACATAGAGAAAGTAATACCAGACAGTGAGAAACAGTGCTGTGCTAAGAAGGGGTTAGTAGCTGGCTTTGGGGGTGGCGAGAGCCATATAGCGTTGGCCACTTTCCATGGTGTAAATACTTTGATCACAGATGATCTGAGGCCACAAACACAAGGTCACTGAGCACGGATCTGGGAAGAGAGAGGCCTGTGGAGAAAATGCGAAGTGGGTTTAGGAGACCGGGGATGGTGGGGATGCTGGTTTGGAGGCTTCAGTCGGAGGAGGTCTCTCTGAGGATGTGACATTTGCATAGTGAGGTTTCTCCGGAAAGATGTGGCTTTATCAGTAATGCCTAGTGACTTTATGGTACCTCACCCAGTTCCCCTTCTCCCTGTGGAGCTGTACCTGTGTGTGAAGTTAGAATTCTGCCAGCTTTTCTTTTCCTCCCTCAGAGGAGCAGCTGAAGAGGCGCCTCATAGGAAAAGGTTGAAAAGAGATAACGAACAAGCCCCTTTGCTCACGTCGTCGAACCCCTGGAACCTATCACCATATCTGGGGTGGGGGTGGGGGGCAGCAGAGTCCTATCTGGAGCTGGCTGAAAATCTTGTGTCTCTCCCTGAAGTACACTGTCGATTATTCTAGGAGTCACTCCACAACACAAGCCGGGGATACTTGGCAAGACTACTTCAGGACCTAACATTCTCCACATGCTTTCTGGGTTGTTGTTGTTTTTAAATGCATGCAAATAGGATTTTCCATTTTTAAAGGAATGCCCACAGAACTCCACAATTACAAACTGGTGTTGGCCTAAAAGAGCAGTAATTTGGTTGGGAAGTGGGTTTCAGTTTGTAACTTCCAAGGGTTGATGATAAATTTCCAGGAGTGAAAAAGTGGGAAACATTAGGGAAATGTTTTCAAACTCCCTTCAACCAAGGCACTGATGTAAATGAAAGAAAAAAAAATCCCCCTGAATGCCAAAAAAGCATACTTCAGATGTCCCCATCAACTGTGAGACAGTTGCTTTCCCATGAAGCCCCGCCATATGGACAGTATGAGAAATCTCAAATTAAAATAAATTATTATTCAGAGAGAGCCTTTCATTTGAGCCAAGACTCCCCACTTTACATTTTGCAGCCTTTGCCACACAATTATGAGGTCCAGTCGGATTGTTTAAAAAATTTGTAGTATTTGGGGCGCCTGAGTGGCTCAGTGGGTTAAGCCTCTGCCTTCAGCTCCAGTCATGATCTCGGGGTCCTGGGATCGAGTCCCGCATCAGGCTCTCTGCTTGGCAAGGAGCCTGCTTCCTCCTCTCTCTCTCTCTCTGCCTGCCTCTCTGCCTACTTGTGATTTCTCGCTGTCAAATAAATAAATAAATAAATCTTTAAAAAATTTTGTAGTATTTAACCCCCCAAGTGCAGCAATCTTAGTTTTAACCTTTCCTCTACACAACAGTGGCCCCGGGGCCAACACGAGAGGAAACAGGAGTGCTGGGCCCCAACTTCTGGCCTGGTTCTTCTTCCCCCTCTGGCTTCTGGGCTTCAGATGCACGGCTGGGTTGCTAAATCCTCCAGGATGGAGTCCTCCCTTCAAATGCTGAGCTGGCTTAGTCAGGGCCCTCGGGGGACAGAAGGAGAGATTGGTCGTGTGGAGCCCTTGGTTCTCATCGTGCAGTGTGCCCTGCAGGGGTGTGGTTCAGCCTCTGGGGAATTTTACCAGGAAGACACATTGGTCTTGTTTTGGCTAAATTTGGCACCAGAAAGGTGGACCTCATATTCTCCCCTCTTGCACTTCTCATGCTTTTATAGGTCAGCCTTGCTCTCTGGGATTCTTACCCGTAGCCTCTGCGCCTCCGATGGTTCAGGGGTCATTGAAAATGGAGGCAGGAGGCAAGTAAGCAAGGAAAAGGTTAAAGCCAATTGTATTCGTTGGCTTGCGCCGCAGTCACAAAATACCACAAACTGGGTGGCTTGGAGGGTCTTTCCTTGCTTCTTTCAGCTTCTGGTAGTCTCATGGGTTCCGTGGCTTGTGGCCACATAGCTCCCAACTTCTGCCTCCATATGGCTGCCTTCCCTCTGCCTATGCCCAGATTTTCCTCTTCTTGTACGGACCCCCCCGCCATCAGACTGGATTTGAGCCCACCGTGCTGCAGTGCAGCCTCATCTGACCTTTGCCAATTAGATCTGCAGTGACTCTACAAATCAGGGCCCTTTCTAAGGTACTGAGGGTTAGGACTTCAGCGTGGCTTTCAGAGGGACATCACCCGACCCCATAACACTATGGAAGGAGAGATTTTTTTTTCCCCGCTTTTTTTATTTTTCGAGGGGGAGAGAGAGAAGGGGAGAGGCAGCGGGAGAGAGAGAGAGAATCTTACGCAGGCTGCATGCCAGCACTGAGCCCAGCATGGGGCTTCATCTCATGACCCTAAGCTCATGACGAGGGCGGAAGTCAGGAGTCGGACACTGAACCGACTGAGCCACCCAGGCGCCCCGAACATACTCCATTCTTTTTTTTTTTTTTTAAAGATTTTATTTATTTATTTGTTAGAGAGAGAGAGAGAGCACAGGCAGACAGAGTGGCCGGCAGAGGTGGAGGGAGAAGCAGACTCCCCGACGAGCAAGGAGCCTGATGCGGGACTTGATCCCAGGACGCTGGGATCATGACCTGAGCCGAAGGCAGCCGCTTAACCAACTGAGCCACCCAGGCGTCCCGAACATACTCCATTCTTAACCCATGCTCACAGCCTCAGTGCCGGTGGTGGTCAGGGAGCAGTTGAGCCAGAGGCAACAGCTGGCCAGCCCAGGCCCAGACTGTAATTCACAAGCTACGCCTTTGTTGAGATTCTTGCCCTTGCCACAAATGCAAGGGACCTTAGGACAGCCTTCTAGTTCTGGAATCTTACCTGGAAACTCCCCGACTCCCAGAGTTTTAACCAGACCTATAATGTTTTTGTAACTGTGTCACTTAGGATGGAATGCAGTTTCTGTGTGGCATGGATGTCTGATCAGCAGCAGGTGTGGGAGAGGGCTTTGAAAGCTCCCTCATTTATATCTGCCTCTCTCTTTTTCCACCCAATTCCAGTGGCCGAAAAGGCAGACAAGTTCTAGTTGCATTGCTGCCATTTCTCTCCTGGTCATTTTCTCTCATCCTTCCTCTCTGGACTGCCTACATCAACCCCATATGCATTCTGAGCTGCTCTCCTGTCTGCAGAGCTCACCCACCCTGGGGAGATGAGAGGGCGAGAGCTCCCCAGGCGACCAGGGTGCTGGAGAAGACTTCTCAGTCAGAATCCTCTCTTTATTTCAGCAGCCCTGCCGGTCCGACTCTGTTACTTACTTTGATCTCATACCCACTTTTTGCGCCAAGGCCCTTCCACCGCCTGCCCCATTTGTAGCTAAACAAGCCGACAGGGTAGGGCATGACACATAGAGGAAGAGAGGGATGTGCCTTTTCCTTCCACGCTTAGAGGTGAAAGGTATATTTCCTGAATAAGTGTACAATTTATCACTAAGTAAACTACAAAATAAAATAGTCTCCCTTGTTCATTCTCTTCCGGAGGGGAGGCACAGTGCAGAAATTTCTCCCATCTCAACACACCCGTACAAGACAGAGACCTCGACCCCAGCACTCACACCTACCACACAGTTATTTTCCCTCAGGTCTGCTCAGAATGCAGATGCCTTTATGACATTAGCCTAAACAAACAAACAAATGAAGCCAAACAAAAGCCATGCCTAAGAACTCACAGTCCTGGAAATCAGTTTGAGGTCTCCTGAGATTTGGGGCCATTCCCGGTAAGACTTGATGTTGCCCTAAGTCAGGAGTTCCTAACCTTGTTTTGAGACATGGAACTCTTTGGCAGCCTGGGGAAGACTATAAATCTCTTCCCAGGAAAATGTTTGACAATGCATTAAACACAGTGCAAGAGTTTACAAGGGAAACCAGTTATATTGAATACAATTATCAAAATATGAAAAAACAAACTCACAATATAATATTATCTCTGTATCAGTGTTAATGCTTCAAATAAGAAGACCTAGCAGCAATAACTACTATGATTGCTAAGTGGTGATGAGCATTAAGAAACAATACTTTAGGGGCTCCTGGGTGGCTCACTGGGCTAAGCCTCTGCTTTCGGCTCAGGTTATGATCTCAGGGTCCGGGGATCAAGCCCCGCATCGGGCTCTCTGCTCGGCAGGGAGCCTGCTTTCCCCTCTCTCTCTGCCTGCCTCTCTGCCTACTTGTGATCTCTGTCTGTCAAATGAATAACTAAAATCTTAAAAAAAAAAAAAAACAATACTGTGAGATATCTGCCACAACTGTGATGTGATGTGAAAAAAAATCTTTGATTTCTATTGGTGACAAAGTCACAGGTGTGATTCATACTGCTGAGACATGTGACCTATTATATTCCTAATTAAAGGAAACACTCAATTTCATCTAGAGGTGAGCAAAGATAAAGTTCCACTTTTTCCCATCCAAGTTCACAGACCCTTTGGGGATGTGTGGACCTAGATGAGAAACCCCCCTCGGGGGGCTTCTAGGTCTCCTCAGGCTTCTGTCACCCAAGTGTTCCTCAGGGGCTTGTGTAGATAACGTTGTCCACACTTGTCATCATGCTTCCCCATCAGAGGAAGCTGAGCCAGATTCTGCACCCTGCCTAAATGGAATAGAACTTAGGAAGTCGGCATGAGGCTTTCTGAGGCTAGGAGTTGCCTCTTCAGAACACCTTGTCCACCTCTCCGAGAAGATTGTAGCTCTGGCTTCTCTCCCTGCAAATGCCCTTCCTCTCCCTCTCCCTTCCTCATGGTCATGGACATTGTCCTTGGCAGCCCTGTTCCTGCCGTTGTTGCTCATTTGTGTGGGACTCTCTGATGGCTGATATGAAATGAGTTGCTCCCCCTAAGGTCCCACGCCATCCACCATGGGTCCCTTTGCTCCTCTCCCTTGCCCCTTATGCTCAGTCCCCAGCTTGGCCTGCTGCTCCACAGAGTATTCTCTCATCGTTGGACCAAATAACAGTGAACTCCAGATCTTCTACCTGATCCGCAACATCCTTGGCAAATCTTTTTTCACCCAGAGTCTCCTTAACATTCACCAGATATTCAGTGATCCCCCACCACCCCCGCATCTTGGGGAAAAAATGGAAATAAGAGTCTTAATGTATATTGAATCAAGATGGCATTTATTTATTTTAAAGAAATTTTATGTAGTATTTATATGTCCAGAAAGTGTTCTCAATACTCTACAAACACTATTTCATTTAACCCTTGTAACAATCATATGAGGTAGGTATAGACGAGGAGACTAAGGAACAGAGTAGGGCTGCAAGATTTAGCAAGTAAAAATACAGGCTTCCCAGTTAAACTTGAACTTCAGATATTCAGTGGTTTATTTAATGTTTGATGTGCAACATTTGGAACATACTTATACTAAAAAAGTATTTGTTATATACCTGAAATTCTGTTTTAACTGGCCATCCTATATTTTACGTGGCAGCCAACACAGAGAGGTGAAGCAACGTGCCCAAGATCACACAGTCAGCAAGTGACAGAGCCAGGATTCAAGCCTACAAATTCTGGCTCTGGAGTCCTTGCCCTTAGCCACCTTTCCCAGAGAGATGAAAGTTACATTATTGCAACACACAGAACTTGTATTCCCTGCAGTGGTTCTAGGTGAAATCTCTGTCCAGAAAACACAAGAGCTTGCTGTTTGAGATGAGTGCTGGGAAACTAGCCCAGGGAGCCCACTTTGGATGAGGTAATGGGCTGTGATTGGGCTGCACGAGGACCGATCAGCTGCCCTCAAACAAAAATGCCAGTTGCAAGCAAGAACTTTCAAAGTCAAAGGAAGTCTTGATTTACCCTCCAGCTGCTGGGAAATTATTTTCAGGGGTCGGCTGTGGAGTCCTGTAGAACCATCCAGTTTGCACACCTCTTTTTCTCCCTGGTTGGAAAGAAGACTCCAGTGGAAGGCATTTTCCACCTACCACCCCATCAGGCACTCCTGGTCTCCAGCCCTCCCATTATGATGGAAGTGGATGATCCGAGATGATCTGACTCTTACCTGCTGCCCTTTACAGCAAGAATCTGAAAATGGGGTTCACTGAATTTCGTTCCTGAGCAGAGGGCAGCATCTTGGATACTTTGAGAGTGTCATTTCTGGCATTAAACCCCCCCCCATCAGAAATAGACATTCTCCTAGATGGTGGAAGCATCAAATGGATATAGCTCTTCTACAGGGCAACTTGGCAAGATCTATCAAAGTTCAAAATGGGGGATACCCTTTGAACCAACAATTCCCCTTCTACAAATACACTCTTCCGCATTTGTGCAAAGTGGTATGTGGACAAGGTTATTCACTGCAGAACTGTTGGTACTAGCAAAATACTTGAAGCAATTTAAAGGATCCTCCAAAGGGAATATAAGTATATTGTAGTACCTCTATACAGTGGGATTCTATACAGGCATGGAAAAGGAATTAAAAGACTCATGCATGAATGTGAAAAGCTCTCCAAGACATATTGTGAAGTATAGAAAAAGAAAAGGTAGAGTGGAATTTGTATTGTGTTTGTATAAGTTGGCAAAACACTCGGAGACGAAATGTACATAGGAGTAGGTGTGTGTTTGCTTGTATATAAAGAAATATCCCTGGAAGGTAACGTAAGGAATGGGTACTATTAATTGCCTACAGGGAAGGAAACTGTATGACTGGGGATAAAAGTAGGAGGAAGCGTTCACTGGATAACCTTTTATACTTTAAAGAAGTTAGATGGTGTGCATTCATTATTTAAAAATAAATATTATTGGGCGCCTGGGTGGCTCAGTGGGTTAAGCCTCTGCCTTCAGCTCAGGTCATGATCTCAGGGTCCTGGGATCGAACCCCGCATAGGGCTCTCTGCTAGGTAGGGAGCCTGCTTCCCCCTCTCTCTCTGCCTGCCTCTCTGTCAACTTGTGATCTCTCTCTGCCAGATAAATAAAAATAAAATCTTTTTAAAAATATTATTGATAAAAAGAGAAACTTTTTCCCCAATGCAGACTGAAAGATCATCTAACTAGAGCTGAGTGGGGGGAGGCAGTGGGAGTTGTGATCCATAGTTCTCTCAGTAAATTTGGAGACAAAAAGGGAATCACGTTTGACTTCCTGACCGTTTCCTTCCAGTGAGCATCTTCCTACTTTTTCATGATGAAGAAGAGCGGGGAAATGCCCCCAGGCCAAACAAACCCTTGATCCATTCCAGTACCACTGGGGAGGCCAGAATATATTTCTCTTCAGTGTTTTCTGTTCTGCCTTTCAGAAATGCTACATGCTTTAGTTCACTATCTCCCATGGGTTTTTCCTCAGAACAGCTAACCCAGAACCAGAAATCCATCTGGGACGGCTGCCCCTTATCTAAGAAGGTCAAGGCCATTATTAGTCCCACAGTCCAGCAGAGAAAGAGATACAAGCCCCAAGTACAACAGTTGTAAATTTCATTGTGGAGTAGAGTTGACTTCTGCACAAGCTGTCGCTCGGTCATTTTTGCCAAGAGCATCTGGGTTTTTGCAAAACCTTGGATGCACGGTAACAAGTACACTCTTGCTCATGTGGGGTTCAACTCCCTGGAGCTGTGATCTGAGAGGACCCTCCACGTCCTTGGGGAGGGGGCAGAAGCCTCTTTTGCGATGATTTAGAAATTCAAGTGGTTGGTGAAAAATAGGTTCTGACACACCACATAAACATGGATTTCTATTTATCTGCCTCACAAACTCTTATGTGGCACTTGTTGTGGGACAAAATGGTTTTATGCACTTTATAAATATTAATTCACTTAATCTTCGTAATAGCCATCTCAGGTAGTTGCTATTAACATCCCCATTTTACAAATGAAGATAATGAGAAGCAGAGGTCAGTCCCCTTGCTCAAAGTCACATAGCTTAGTAATTGGTTGAGTTGGAATTCAAATCTAGGGGTCAGGCTCTATAATGCATATGTTTCAACACTAGAATACTGGCAACATGGTGACATTTCAGAATTTGATGCCTCGGTCACTCCCTGTTAAGTCACTACCTATAAAAGGTTGGTTAAGTCCTTGTAACGGTGAAGACTATTCTAGGGGTTCCAGATCTGTCCAGACAATTAAGTGAACTGGCATTAAAATGGTCTGGACAGATCTAGAAGCCATAGAGAATTCTTGGTTGTTAACGTAGAATTAGTCTGTTTAGTTAGGAAATTCTCGAGACTTCTGACTTTGAAATCTCATCACATTCTTAATACTCCCATGGCTTAAAATGTAAATGTTTGGGGAGAAGACTTTCCCCTCTTTCCTTAACAGCCTAAGTAGATGCCAGCATGGTCTTGTAAGAAATGACCTAAGTGCTTGAGCCTGTGAGACAAAGATAGGACAGTTCTTATTTTGATTTTCAGTATCTGAAATGGGTGTGAGACCCAGGGAATGATGGCAGCCACTAAGTAGGGCATGGAACATGATTTCAGCCAAAAGATGTAGCCAATGGAGAGTTAATCTGGGGGTTTTGAAGTAGTCTGTCATATCTCTTCTTTTGCTGTCCTTCTAAATACTGAAAAATCCTGACAAAGGTAGCAGTATTCTTGTGCAAGTCACCATCTGAATGCGTTCATCTCAACTCCTTGCTCTTTCCCAAACAAGGGAGAAGAGTGACATCCATTCCCCATCACCCTAGGACATGCTAGACATCATGGCCACTGACTTCTGGCTTCCCCCCCCATAAAGCAGCTTCCAGAAGATGTGCTGCACAGGCTTGCAGGCTGAGAACGCCGCCTGCAAGGGCCATTTCACTGGGCTGCTTTCTGTGACAGCATGATCCATTGGCTGCTCTCTGGAAGACAATATAGTGGAAAGAATTGGCCCCTGTTGGTGCTTTAAAGGTGCTGGAAGGAGAGTGTTAATTTATGGCTAATATACACTGTGCTAAAAATAGAAAGAAAAATGTCTTTTGTTTCCACTCTGCCTTTTGGTGCTCAAAAACCAGGGCGGGGAATGGGGGAGACCTAATGGCCATCATTCGAGGTCAGGGTTTGGTCACACTTTAAACCTGTATGGTTGGCTGAGAGGTAGGAAAAGAAATCCTTTGTTCTGTGCACGTGTGGAAGCTTCCCGAAGGAGCCGTCCTCTGCCAGGACACACTTGGCCTGCTGATGTTGGGGGCTTCCGTGTTCTGGAGCCAGATCTGCACTGTTCGGTTTACTGCGGATGGACTCGGCATCCCTGCGAGATCACTTCAGGGCCCTGGAAACACAGGCCAGGAAAGGAAAATAGCCCTTTGGAGAGGTACCCAATAGCCATTGTATTGAAGACTCGTGGACCCGAAGTGGTCAGATGGGAACAACATCAAAGGGAGATGGCGAGGAGGCTTTTCTGAACTTCAGAGAGTTGATAGTCCACCCCCCCTCCCCACCCCCGCCCCTTGGTATTTTAAAAAGCTGCTTATGGGTGTCTGGGCTCTGAGAGACAAGCATATGCAAAGGGAAGGTCAGTGGAATGAGAAGCCTCACCATGTCTTACCATGAGATATGACCCTGCTGTGCACTTTGGGGCTCGTGGGGCTTAGCCCCCGATTGCTTTCTTCTGTACTTGACAGGGCCAACCCCTAAAACTGTCCCTCATTTTGAGGCAGCCAGTAGACCCTCTGGGAATCAGGCTTGGCTGCAGTTGGTATACGTTTCAATGATTAAATAATTTAATTAACGTATTTGGAGCTTCTACCACTTTAAATATAGTCAACCTCTATAAAAACTCCAATGAATTAAGGCAAATATTTAAGTGGCCCTAGCCCCAAATTGACCAACTTGGAGGAGGGGAAATAACAGTAGCCTGGATCTAGCTACCTATACTGCTCTTTAGGGAATTCCCAAAATATGCGATTGCTTTTCCTAGAGAAAGATTGACAGCCGCTCCCCTGCCCCATTATCTGCAGGGGTTATGTTCCAAGACCCCCAGTGGATACCTGAAACCATGGATGGTACTGAACCTTGCGGATACTCTGTTTTTTTCCTAACCATACACACCTATGATGAGTTTCATTTACAAATCAGGCATAGTAAGAGAGGCACTGTCATATCTAATAAAACAGAACAATTATGACAGTTACTAAAATAAAAGTTACATGAATGTGGCCTCTCTCTTCTCTCAAAATATCTGTCCTCACCCTTCTTCTTGTGATGCTGGGAAGCGATGAAACACCTGCCTGATGAGATGAACTGAGGCCAATGGCAGAGACATTGTGACACAGCACTAGGCTACTCCTGACCTGCTGAGCCCAGGTTAGGAGGGTTATCTGCTTCCTGACCGCACTTGACCGTGAGTAACTCCGCTTTTCTTCATCTGATTCCCTTGCCATTCGCTCCCTTCTCTTCTCCCACCTCTTCCAATTGATCTAAACCTGTTGGCAACGAACTAGCCCAAACCATAATTGGAAAAAAAGAAAAAGCAGCTAGGTGGCGCGGTGGGAGAGAGAGGCAGTATGGGGGGAGAAGGAGCTGTCTTCCCTTTCGGGCCTGGAAGCTCCTAGAAGACAGCTCGTTTCTCAGCACTAAGTGTCCTTTCTTCTGGCCTGCCCGCCCGACAGTGACCCACTTTCAATTGAGTCATGTTGTGTGTTCTGTCTGCCTCAGGCGGAAAGGTCACCGACCCAGGACCCAGCTTTGTGTGCCATGGAGAGAAATTAGTCAGGGCCTCCCTGAGAGTTCTCCCTGCGAGGGGGCCTCGACTGTTCTTATGGGCTGGGTTCCCTGGCTTTGCGTTTGCCCTGCGTCTTCTGAACCAAAGGCCTCGCTGTTAGCCTGAGGCTGAGTAAGATAGCTGTGTGTTCTTTCCTTTGCGGAGGAGAAGGGGTAAGGGCAGGATGAGGGTTCAGGGTGAAAAATGATACAGCCAAAAACCAAAAATAAATATGGAGTAAAAACTATAATTAGATTTGTTATTTTTATGTGCTACAAAACAGAAACCACAGCTTAAAACCTTGCTCCTCTGGTAAATAAAAATGTGATTGTCAATCACTGCTGGGCGAAATACATTTTTAAAAAATTTTTCTTGCTGCATTACATTTCACAAAAAGTCCGGGTGCCCTTTGAATATTAAATTGCAGCCAGGGTAACATGGCCCCAGTTGTAGAAGCCTGTTCTCCCTTTCTTCTCATCCCCCCCTTCCTTCCTGCAGAAATAAAGTGGTCCAGGTCTACTGCTAGTTCAGGTATGACATTAATCAAAAACCCTGTAGAAATGAGAAAATGATTCCAGCAGCAGGCAAGTCTTAGAGCTGTGAGCCAGGACATCCAAGTTTGCCTCTAAACTTACAGGAAAACAGAAAACCTTGTTTAATCAGAACCTAATACCAGCCCCAGCCCCCTCCTTATGGGTAAATATATTAAGTCGTGTTTGGCATCGGAGTCACTCACTGCCCCTGCCCAAGCCCATCCTGGAAAGAGCAGCCTGTATTTAGAAACTGTTTAGTTTATACCAATTATATATAACTTCCATTTCGTGTATTTACGTTTGCTATTTCTGTGCCTCTTATACTCATAATTGGGGACACACATGGCACTCAGAAAGGAGTTCTTAAAGATTCATCAAAGCAGAGGAAGAGGCACAAAGAAAATGGTAAAACAGCTTCCCACGAAGATGATAAATTGGGCTGGTGGAAGAGTCTGGGCTTTATTTTCCCATTTTTGCCCTATGATACACATGAGACGTGTAGCTAATTATAATCACTCCAAAGCTTATAGCAGTGAAAGGGATAGAATGTTTGAAGCCCCTTGGTCCTGGCTTTCCTTAGCAACCACTTCAAGGGCTCCAGCATGGAGCATGTAACAGCTGTGACCAGGGCCAGCCCATGAGACGAGCTAGTGGGATTTTTTGCCACCAAAATATTTCTGTGTGGGCAAATTCGATGCTGAGGCAGGACAACTGGTAAGCCGTGGCTCTGTTTCTCTCTGGGATGCTGAGTAGGTCACAGTAACCTCCATGCAACTTGTACAGGTGATTCCTCACCTATAAATGCAGCAGGATTCTATTGCAAGAGCTACCAAGTTCCTTACTTTGGAATTATTCTAGAATTTTGGAATAGAAGGATATTTTCATTGACCTAATTTTTCTTCTAGAGAGATGTAAGTAAGGTTAAATGTGACAATTCAGACGGCCTCTCTCTGGGCCACGGATAGGATGTCAGGGAGATGAACTAGTAAGTAGTTTTAACCTTCTGTGGATCACGGGTTCCTCTGAGAATCTGATGAAAACCCTGGATCCTGTCCCCAGTAACACACACACACATGCTTGCGTATGCTCACGTTGCATGGCACACCAAGGGTGCCATGTTTCCAGATTCCAGTTAAGAAGTACCAGACAGGGCGCCTGGGTGATTCAGTCATTAAGCATCTGCCTTCAGCTCAGGTCATAATCCCAGGGTCCTGGGATCGAACCCCATATCGGACTCCTTGCTTGGCGGGAAGCCTTCTTCTCCCTCTCCCACTCTCCCTGCTCATGTTCCCTCTCTCGCTGTGTCTCTCTCTGTCAAATAAATAAAATCTTAAAAAGAAGAAGAAGAAGACGAAGAAGACGACGACGAAGACGACAATGAAGACGACGACGAAGAAGAAGAAGACGACAAAGAAGACGAAGAAGAAGAAGACGAAGATGACGACGAAGAAGACGAAGATGAAGAAGGAGACGGAGACTGAGACGGAGAAGAACCAGAACCAGCCAGGAGATATTAAAGCCTCACTGAAGCACTAGGATTCTCTAGCTCCATTATACGGCTCTAGACTGTGAAATCATTTTAGCATTTACTGTTTTATTAGGCACTTTATCTTCCAAGATCATCTTGGACCAGAGACGAGGGACAGTTACACTATTTACATTTCACAAATACATACCAGCGCACACTATGTGCCAGACACATAAATTTTAAAAACTAATTGTATTTAATACTTACAAAACCCCCATGCCGTAGATAATATTGTTATTCCTGTGTTGTAAGTGAGGAAACCAAGGGACAGAGAGGTTAGTTCTGAATCAGTGAGTGGCGGATCTGGGTTTTGGCATTACCAGTTGGGCTCCATAGTCTGTGCTGTTAAGCAGTAGGCCTGTTTCAAGAGTATTTGGGTATTGGAGGTTGAAAAAGGAAAAGCAGGGTGTGATGCATAAGCGATGAATCTTGGAAAAAATAAAATAAAATAAAAAACCAAAAAGCATTATGTGAAAATTCTTCAGTACTTGCAATTTGTATATATTTCTGTATGTATGTTATACTTCAATTTTTAAAAAATTACTTTAAAAATCTGTATCAGTTGGGAATAGTTTTGGGAGCAAAGAAAATCTCATAAATAGTGGCTTAAACCAAATGGGTATTTATTATTTAACAAGGAGGTAGGTGGTCTCAGAATTGCTTGCAAGGCAGTTTGATGGTGTTCCAAAGACCCAGGCTCTTTCTACTCTTCCTCTTGCCCGTTTTCAGTGCTCTGGCAAACTCTCTTCACAATCACAGATGGCTACTAAGCCTCCAACTACCACATCTGAATAGCAAGTTGTGGACGGTAAAGGAGATCTCTTCACATACTTCTCTCCATTTGGAAAGCCTCTCAGCAGACTTTCCCATTAGTCTCATTGGTCAGACTGAGGTAAAATGGCCACCTTTGTATAAGAGAAACTGTAGAAGTGAGTCTCTGACTTTTCCAGCCTCTTTGGGCTGTGGTGGAGAAGGGAGAAGGGGTGAAAATGAACACCAGGTATCTCTCAACAGTGTCTGCTGCACGGTCCCACAATACTTCTACACTGAGAGAGGACAAGGGGAACAGAAGTGAAGGGAAAGCTTTCTTTGTGATCAAAGGGAGCCAGTTACTATTTTTCTCTAGATCATACACTCATCCACAAAGCCTCACATAGATCCCTTCAGAAGAAAGTATAGAATATAGCTGATAGTAAAAACTATTTGAAACAGCAGATTTGAAATTCTCTCCCATCAAATTGGAAGGATGGCCTCTTAACCAGTGAGTTAATTTGAATCTTTGAAAAATGACCATTTCATTATCTTCCTTAATGGAATATACATCAAATTTAGTGTGTCTCCCAGACACCAGGCTTAGATTTAGCCAGATGGTGCAAGTTTTCCAATCTCCTACTATTTTTCATGCATTTTTTTTAGCAGTTTCAATGCCTAACGGGAGTACCATTCTGGTAGGAGGAGAAGAGCAGTTAGTTGGCTTAGTGGTCTTGCCCTCAGCTTTGTGAAGCAGTGATCCTTCCGCTGTTCACATTGTCTACTAAACTCCTTAAAATTCATGTCTGGGGTTGGGGAAACCATTTTTTCTGCACCTTTCAAGAAACCTGCCACCACAGTGTTTGGTTTGTGGGGTTTTGTCTTAGTTTAAGTTCACCCAGAAGATGTTGAGACAAAGATTCTGGTACATACGATTTCTTTGGGTGTTGAAGGAAACTCTGGTACGGGAGTGGGGAAGCAAGACAGGAAAGGGAGGGCAGTGAAAAAAGAGTGTGTTATGCAGTAAATCACCACATTGGTTGAGTCGAACTTGATCTCACTGGGAAATTCTGGGAAAAGAATGTAAAACCCATGCTTCAGGGTTCTTCCACCTGAGAGCGAGAGAACTGGGGTATTATACAACACTGCCTGGTATTTTTGGAGAATGGCTCCTTCCAAATTATCTTAATTCCAAGGCACTTCTGTCCTGCCATGGAGGCAGACAAATCTGGCCTTGATGGCTAGAGATAGCCTTCAGACAAAGAAATGTAGACGTTGGCATTTGGAAATGGGGAGGGTGAGAGGATGCAGATTTCTTAGACTAAAAGGTTAGACCTGAGGGAGACCTTAAGTTTCCTGAAATCCAGAGCCCTCTGTTCTTCCTCGTCCCCATTTCATAATCAGAGGAACTGTGGTCCAGGCAGGTAAAGTCACACCTACACAGTGCCGGGCTGCAGTGACAGCTTAGTCCTTTCACCTTTTCATCTTAGAGTCTTTCATCCCTGCCATGTTATTCCCAAACTGGGGGGATACTTAAAATAAGAAAAGATTATTGTCATAAATTTAGAAAGTAATTTTTGTTTGTGTTAGTAATAGTGTGTGATTACTAAGAAAGTACAGTTTTTCAAATGAATAAATTGGTTATGAGACAAAGTAAAAATAACCAGGAGCACTCCTTTCTCTTCACATAATGCCTCTTGTGCATTAGATGATCTTCCCACAGCTGTGAGCAAGACTATTCTCAGTTCTGGGTCCTTCTGCTATGCCCTTTGGATAATCTCTAAGGTCTTCTTTTTAAGTCAGTTTGACTTTTAAATACAAGATACCATCTGACCTGACAGCCCCATCCTCTTGCAACACCCTTGGTGCTTCTTAAAAATGCAAGAAGGAAAGAATTTGCAAGACCTCCTAGTCCCACAAGGAATTAAAGAAACCCTGCAGGTAAAGTTCTAAGATATGCGAGTGTTTAGGAAAACCTTAGGAAAGAAGAAGGTTCAGCTTCCCAAGGGGGCTGGAGGGAACCACCTGGCCAGTGTTTCTCTCTAGATGCTTTATTCTCTGACCCATGTAGGCTGCTCTTCACATACTTCTGGGGGACTCCTAGGGCTCTTATTCTGATTTTCCTACCTTTTTTCTAATCTTCTTACCAGACTTACCCATTTCTCCTAGTCTTAGAAGGACTAAATTCTGGGTCAGAGATCAAAAGAATTGAGGCAGAAGCAAAGTGAATGTCATAATTTTATGAAAGTGTTCAGATTTACCGCTCACTCTTAATGTAGGTTTTGATATCTATGTGCCCAGAGGTCCATGGCTGGATTTTCCAACTGAAACTCTTTAGAAAACTATTCTGCAACTTCTTTCTTTTGTTTAAATTGTAAAATAATATGCATAAGTATGCACATTTCAGGTATGAAAGTATGAACATTTCAGGTGTATAGTGCACTAGATTTTCAGAAAGTGAGTACAGCCGTGTAACTACCATCTAGGTTAAGGTGTACATTGCCAGCACCCAGAAGCCTACTTCAGATCCCTTCCCAGTCATACCAACATCCCAAAAGTACAGATAATCTTTCACCATAGATTAGTTTTAGATATTTTTAAACTTTATGTAAATGGAGTCACACAACGTATACTTTTTTGTGTCTGACTTCTTTTGTTCGAGTTAGGTGTGTGAGGGTTGTCTACAGTGTTGTGAGTAGCAGAATTTATTTCTTTTTTCCTTGCTGTATAGTATTCTGTTGTATGAATCAACTACAGGTTATCTAGCCTTTGGGTCATTTGCAGCATCTTGGCACTGAATTTCAGAAAGTCATTGGGATACTATGAGGTCATAATTACATTTAGATAATTTATGCCTCAAAACACTGATCAGCGGATTGACAATGGTCAATCAAGTCTATTTAGCTAACGTCAAACACATTAGCTCATAAATAGTGGCTAAGCCATAAATAGTGGCTAAGCCACTATTTATGAGCTAAACACTGACCAAAGTACTTTATAAATGTGAACTCATTTAACTTCGTACCAACACTCTGAGGTAGGTCACTATTATTACTCCCATTAAGCAGATGCAGGAGTTCAGGGCACTTGCCTAAGGTCACATAGATGATATCCAGAAAAGAAGAAAGTTCTGGCCGATGGAACTGGCTTAGATCATGTTCTCTACTGTGTCTCTTGTATATACTAATATTATAGCACCCAGAAACTGTAGTGTATGTCTTCATTTACCTGTCCTTCTGCTCTTCTAGATTATCAGCTTGAGCGTGGCATTTGTGTCTTATTTTTGCCGAGGTTGCTTTAGTGAATGAGCCAGGGGCTTTGCTGAAGTAAATGTTTGCATGAGGAATGAGTTAGTGTGGGACAATGAGCTTATGGACGCCTGTTCTTTTTTTTTTTTAATTTATCTGACAGAGATCACAAGTAGGCAGAGAGGCAGGCAGAGAGAGAGGGGGAAGCAGGCTCCCTGCTGAGCAGAGAGCCCAATGCGGGGCTCGATCCCAGGACCCTGAGATCATGACCTGAGCAAAAGGCAGAGGCTTAACCCACTGAGCCACCCAGGCGCCCCTGGGCACCTGTTCTTAAAGTGCCCAAGATTTCCTTATATTTTCCTGGTGAGGACAGGGAAAGCAGGATCGGCAAGGAGGTAGGAGGCAGAGAAGGAAATGGAAGCAAAGACAGAATGTGTTGTCTATTGCTTGCACTTCAACTGTGCAAACTACTTAGAACAGTTCTTATAACTTAAACTGGATGAGAGAGTCAATAGAAGGAGCCTAAAGTGGGGCAGCTGGGTGGCTCAGTTGGTTGGGCAGCCAAGTCTTGATTTTGGCTCAGGTCCTGATCTCAGGGTCATGCGATTGAGCCCCACGTGGGACTCTGTGCTCAGCAGGGAGTCTGCTTGAGGATTCTCTCTCCCTCTGCCCCTCCGCCTGCTTTCATTCTTTCTCTCAAATAAATAAATAAATCTTTTAAAAAAGCGTAAAGCTATGCTATCCAACAGAAATATAGCACGAGCCACATGTGTGATTTTTAATTTTCAAGAAGTCACATTTACAAAAGTGTAAAAGAAACAGGTGAAACTAATTGTAATTATGTATTTTATTTAATCCAGGATATCCACAACAGTATCATTACAACATGTGATTGATGTAAAAATTATTGATGACATGTTTTAGATTCTCTTCTACTTGGTTTTTGGAATCTACAATATGTCTTAACTTGGATCAAGCATATTTTTAAAGATTTATTTATTTTAGAGAGAGGGGGAGAATGGGGGTAGAAGGGCAGAGGGAGAGGGAGAGAGAAACCCAAGCAGGCTCCAAGGTGAGAGCAGATCCTGAGATCAGGACCTGAGCTGAAACCAAGAGTCAGAGGCTCACCACACTGTGCCACTCAGGCATATTTTTTAAAAGATTTTATTTTATTTATTTATGTGAGCAAGAGCGAGAGACAATGAGAACACGCATACTTGAGCCCAGGGGGGAGGGGGAGAGGGAGAAAAGTTTTTTAGTAGACTACACACTGAGTGTAGAGCCCAACATGAGGCTCGATCCCAGGACCCTGAGATCACAACCTGAACTGAAACCACAAGTTGAATGCTGTGCCACCCAGGCACCCCCAGGCACTCCCAGGCACATACACACACACACACACATATATATACACACACGCACGTGTGTGTGTGTGTGTGTGTGTATATTTAATGTATGTTAAATGTATGCATATATTTAATGATTTTATTTTTAAGTAATCTCTACACCTAACACGGGGATTGAACCCACATCCCAAAATCAAGAGTCACATGCTTCATAGACTGAGCCAGCCAGGGGACCCAGATCAGGCATATTTAAGTGCTCAGCAGCCACTTGGGACTAGGGGCTACCATTCCTAGGGCCTTGCTACTCCAAGTGCTGTCTTACAAGGCCGCATCACAACTGGGCATTTGCTGGAATTCCCAGAATCTCAGGCCCCACCCCACCCCTAAGGAAACAAAGTCTGCCTTTTAGAGAGATCCCGGAGTGATTTGTTTGCATATCAAAGTTTGAGGAGCGGACCTAGTAGCCAACTGCCCTGAGAGGATATTTTCCAGTGAATGGCAGATAATAGCTCCCTAACCCTGAAATCACAGCCACAGGGTCTCTCATTAAACACTTCATTTGTTAACTTCCCTCCTTCTCTTTTCCCTCCCTCCGTTCCTCATTTCCTTCCTTCCTTTCTTGCTTCCTCCCCTTGACTGGTTCCCACATTAAAAAGACTTTTCCATCAGTACTGCTGCTTCTCTCAAATGACAGTGCCAAGCTATTAAATTCTGCCAGCTCATCCTTTGTGAATGAAGGGAAGTGGATTCAGCGGCAGCCCTATCTTTCTGCCATTATCCTGTATTAAATGTCCTTCAATTAGTATGTGCTGCGGGTCCCCTGCAAGACCCCCTGCTGGTTTATGTCACTTGCGCATTAACCTCATTGGTTACCAAACATCCCTATTATTAAGCCATTAAAAGCCAGGCGTGTTCACCTGCCAGCCCTTTAGTTTCCTTTCCCATCTCCTGGACAATTTTCTCAGATGGGATTTTAGTGATTTTCTCCACATCCTTCTTCTTCTTCTCCTTTTTTTAATCTTGCAGGAATGTATTTCCTCTCTAGCCCCCTCTTCTTTCTCTGCCTTTCTCTTTCTCTGTCCCCTTCTCCCCGCCCCCCACGCAGTGTACTGTCTTTCTGCAATTTTTTAATACTACTCTCTCTCCCCAGGAGAAGGTGATTACTTGGTTGAGAACAGGTTGGTTATAGCTGTGTGTGCATTCACTGAGCTGAAGCCTCGTCAGCAAGGCTGTTTCCAGCCCCTGCTGGCTCAAGCGACATTTGGCAAGTCATCGCTTTCCAACCCCATCCAATTGTTCCTGCCAGTTTGATGAAATTGCAGAGCCGGCTGCAGTATGGGCAGTTTGAAAGTGGATATTGCACAGGGTTATAGAATCACATTTTGAAAACCCGTTTTTGTATATCTTGTCTACCTTGCCTGCATCTTTGTAAAGAGCAATGTGATACAATTTTAGCAATGTGTGTGTACTATTGAGCTTGATGTTTTAGAGGGAAATTTGGGGATGGAGATAGAAATGCTCAGCCTGTGGGAATGTGCTTTATTTTCCAGTTGACGTTTCACCAAGGGGGCAATGGAAGCCTCCCATTTTGCTCTCCTTGTTCTGGTATCTTATGTTGCTGATGGCAGGAAACAGCAGCCTCCTCTTTTTGTACGGCCAATAAAGTAACAATGGTTTTTATGTTTTTTAAATGGCTGAAAAAACAAAGACAAATATTTCATGACACCTAAAAACTCTGAGAAATTCACATTTCAGTGTCTGTAAATCAAGTTTTCTTGGCACGCAGCCACACCATTCATTTATGTATCATCTGGGGCTGCTTTCACACCACAGTGGCAGAGTTGTGTGGTCACAACAGATGGTATGGTCTGCAAAGGCCCAAATATTTACTCTCTGCCCCTTTATAGACAAAACTTACCCCCGATCACAGAGCACTGGTTCTCAACTTGGGCCTTGGGGAGCTTTAAAGATATAGAAGCATGTGTCCTGCCCCTAAAGAGACTGGTTTAATTATTTGGGGTATATGCTGGGAATTGGTCATTTTAAAAACTCTTAGTGATTCTTCTTTGCAGCCAAGGTTTAAAACCATGTCACTGAGTACAAGGAGATATAAAACTTGATTCACTCATGATGATTTGAGGACCTAGAAAAAAAAATACATGCTCCTTTATATAACATGGAAATACTAACTTCATTTCTTTCCTTGCTCTTGTCGAGCTCTTTCTGATTCTTTTTTTTTTTTTTTTTTAATTTGTCAGAGAGCACAGGAGCGAGCACAGGCAGACAGAGTGGCAGGCAGAGAGAGAGGAGGAAGCAGGCTCCCTGCCAAGCAAGGAGCCCGATGTGGGACTCGATCCTAGGACGCTGGGATCATGACCTGAGCCGAAGGCAGCTGCTTAACCAACTGAGCCACCCAGGCGTCCCGAGCTCTTTTTGATTCTTGCTTGCTTGCCTAGTTCTGATTTCATGTCTTTTCCCAGACATCTGAATGTCTGCTTGGCACACATGTTTCCAAGCACCATTGAAGAAACGTAAGGGAAGCACAGTTGAATAATGGTTGCTTCTAATTTTAGGACGACCTCCTTGGGGCTTTGAGTAGGAATTCGTGGCTCCTGTGGGTGGAGGAAGGCCATGGTGGCTAGTGAATGTGTAGTTGAGAAAGTTCCTTCTTCTTCTTCTTCTTTTTTAAGATTTTATTTATTTCAGAGAGAGAGAGAGAGTCGGGGTAAAGGGCAGAGGGAGAGAGAGAATCTCAAGCAGACTCCCCACCAGGCGCAGAGCCGAACACAGGGTTTGATAGCAGGACCCTGAGATCCTGACCTGAGTCGAAATCAAGAGTTGGACCCTTAAGCAACTGAGCCACCACCCAGGCGCCCTGAATTTCGCTTCTTTCCTGACCATCTAGCAACATTCTCTTCACCCCCTTCCAAGATGAAGCTTAAGAACTGACTTCTTATGAAACCCTTTCTGCCTGCCCCCTTGCTCACTCCAGGCCCAGTAGAATTCTCCCCTCCAGTCCTCGTATCCCCCTACAACTCCCAGAAGCTTTTCCTCCAGCAGCTGGGACACCAGTTGGCATTTACTGGTTTATATGCCTGTGTCCCTCCACTAGAGTGTTGTTTGTTTGGGGGTAGGGCCATGTCTATTTAATCCCTGTGGCCCTTGCTCCCAGCATCATGCTTATTATCCAGCAGGTGCTCAATAAACATTTTTATAATTAAAGAAGGAAGGAAGAAACAAAGTTTTGTTTTCTCAGGTACTCATGGTGTTTCCTGAAATGTTGTCACTGATACTGTAAACTGTTGGTTGGGGATACAATGTGTTGGTAGAGATAGCATCTTAAGGCAAATCACTGAGAGATGATCTTCTGGCTTTGGCAGAAAGCTTTGGTGCAAGCAAGTCGTAGAGATCTTTAGTGAACAGTGTCATATTAAATGGAATCAGCCACCATACGGAAGACAGAACTATCCCAGGAAAGGACTGGCCAGGAGTCCAGAGTGTCCCCCCAGAAAGTCTGCTTTTACTCAGGAAAAATTCTAAGCAATTACCTGTAAAAAAAAAAATCAGCTAGAGACTTGCCCATCCTTTGCTCCAAACCAGCACTCTGGATTTTGGCACAAATGGCCAGTTGGCCTTCTCTCTGAATCTTCACTTCACCTCTCGTTCCCTCTTTATTCTCTCTCCTCTGCACTGGTCTAAAAACTGTACGAGGGGAGAGATTATGTCTCTTAATTCTCTGCTGTACACCTGTACATAACATGGTGCCTAAAACATAGTTTGTACGCGATAAAGAGTTGTTGAGTGAATGGAGGACGAATGAATCTGCAGGACCCAAAGCTCCATGTTCCTTCATCTACTGCGATGGGTCATGGTTTCAGCTGTCCAACATCCAGACCACTTCAACTGTGGAGTCTAAAGCCCAGCTGTTCTTAACCTCGGATCCACTGACATTTAGTTGGTCAATAAATAGAATTTAAGGTGTCTGTGACTGGGCATGGGAAAAAAAAACACCTCTTTATTTCCAGTAACCTTTAATGAGATACAGCTTTTCCTTCAATAATAAATGTAGGCAACAAACAACATTAGTGTATCAGTAGGACCTGTGATTTTGTCACCAGGTGAACCCTTTACACTTGTCAGCAATTTGGAATTATTGTAGTAATTATAGGTGCCACCAGATTTTGTTATTTAATGTGTTAATAAAGAAGCACACATACTACTATGTCATAAATTTGTTGAATGACCAAATTAATCTTAATTAACCTAAATGAATGCATTAAAATTCTAATAATGTCATTTCTAAGTAACTGAACACCTTTGTAATCCTACACATGTTACTTTATACATTTAAAAACATTCCTAGAAGGGGTCCCTAGGCTTCACCACATTGCCAAAGCAGTCCCTGGCACAAATAAGGTTAAAAAACCCTTATTTAGCACTAGTTATAAAGGTGGACCCACTCTGTAAAAATCCATCAAGGAATATACATATTTTTAAGTATATTATGCTTCAATAAAATAGTTTTTTAAATTGGTCTGGGCCAATCATGGCAATTCCATATTAGTAATTGATTTGTTGAAGGGTACATGTCCCAATCTGGGCCAATGAAACATAAGAAATACTGCTGAGGCACCTGGGTGGTTCAGCCACATAAGCATCTGAATTTTTGTTTCAGCTCAGGTCATGATCTCAGGGTTGTGAGACTGAGCCCCACCTCGGGCTTCCTCCTTCACTTGGAGGTAGCCTCTCCCTTCCCCTCTGTTCCTCTGTCCCTTATCCCCACTTGTACACGCACTCTCATCAATCAGTCTTTTTTTTTTTTTTAAAGTAGGGGTTGAAGCCAAACAGCCAGATTCTGGCAACAGGAAATATATTGGGGGGGGGGGGCGGCGCCCGGGTGACTCAGTGGGTTAAGCCTCTGCCTTTGGCTCAGGTCACGATCTCAGGGTCCTGGGATGGAACCTACATCAGGCTCTCTGCTCAGCAGGGAACCTGCTTCCCCCCCTCTCTCTGCCTGCCTCTCTGCCTACTTGTGATCTCTTTCTCTGTCAAATAAAAAAGAAAATCTTTAAAGGAAGTGTATCAGGGTCTGGCTGATCAAGAATGGCCAAAAAATCACAGCTTTTGTACCCAGTGATGGTTGCTTGAATTTTACTGAGGAAAACAATGAGGTTCTGGTTGCTGGATTTGGTTGCAAAGGTCAGGCTGTCAGTGACATTCCTAGAATTTGCTTTAAGGTTATCAAAGTAGCCAGTTTCTCTCTTTTGGCCTTAGTCAAAGGAAAAAAGGAAAGACCAAGATTGTAAATTTTGATGGTGATAACGTGACAATAATAAATATTCATACATCAAAATCCCCAGACTTCCCAGGCAGAGATTGGGGAGTGGGGGTCGGTTGCTACAGACACCCTCACAGATTCTACTTCTCCTGGTTCAGCTCAGGAGCCGATTCCCTGCTGGCTGCTGATGTCCTGTTCACACCTGACTATGCAGAGCTTGGCTGACCACAGGTGGACCACACCCTGCCTATCCACACAAGTTAGCAGCTAACATGTGCTGACGGACTAGTTTGGGCCCAATTCATTATTCATTCAGCTCCCTTTTGTGAGCTTAGCATTAACCAAACTTTGATGTTCTTCTCTGCCCAGCCCCACCCTGGGCTTGGAAAGCTGCATGGTATCTTCCAGTGCATCAATTGTATTAATCTTTTCAAAGAACCAACTTTTGGCTTTGTAGATTATGCGCAATTATTTTCTGTTCTCTGGTTTCTTTTTCAGCTTTGGTATTTCCTTCCTTCTACTTTCTCTGGATTTGATTTGTTATTCTTTAACTCTGAAATGGAAACATGATCATTGATTTTCAGTCCATCTTTCCTATTATGTGTGTTTAAAGCCATGATATCCCCTCTATTCACTGCTCTGGCTGTACCCGTCAGTGTCGATATGCAGTGTCTTTCCTTATCATTAGTTCAAAATGTTTTATTATTTCCATTGTGATGTCTTCTTTGACTCATGGATTATTTAGAAGTGTATCGCTTAATATTCAGTCAGTTGTGAACTTTCTAATAATCTTTTTGTTACTAATTTCTAGTTTAAGATCACTGTGATCAGATATCAGACTCTGAATGATTTCCATCCTTTGAAATTGGTGGAGACTGATGAACGGGTGGATGGCAAATTTTGGCAAAAGTTCTTATGCATTTGAAAAAGAATGTTCTGTTATTGTTGGGGTCTGACCCCCTGTTCTGAGCTGCTCTCCTTATTTCCTTATTGTTTTGTCTCTTCCCTCTTTTCAGACTCTAGCATCATATCCTGTAACAGGACTTCCTCTTGAGTGCTCCCCCATGCAACACCAAGGCCACTGAACAACTCTTCCCCAACATGCAGGTGACTTGCATGGAATTTGGATGGCCAGTGCCTTTTCTCTACTTCTTGGGAGGCAATTAGGTGTGGTCCCTCAGGGACCTAATTCAGGGAGAATTAGCCTTAGCATTCAGACCTAAAAATGGAGCAATACCATGAGAAAGTGCTTCACTTCCTTGAAGGGCGATCCAGATAAATATCCCCTTCCCTGATAAAAATATACACATAGATACGGTTTCTGTCTGGGAGCAGGTGGCAAGTGTCACAAATGGCCACAAAGAGGGTGAGCTGGGGCAACCTGGGCTCTGGCCCATATGTCACTGCCACGTATGCAAGATGAACTACACATGGCAGCGGCCACGTGGTTGTTTCCTGTGCCCCTGGGTGGCTGTGAGGTTGAAACCTAAAGATAAACTGGAATAAAGGTGGATCCTAGCTGTGATATTGGGAACTTGTGGATAGTGTGAGAAAGGACATGTACGTTGAGGCTTGACAAGTATGTATGACATTCCCCAGTCCCTCGCTGTTCTACGTGAATCTATGTAACCAGTAATGCCTACTAAGTAGGGGCCTCTCCTGACTCTGAATGCAGTATAGACAGCTTTAACTCCATGTATGTTTTCCACAATCAGAATAATTTGGAACAAAAAAGGCACAAATTGTGAGTCAGTGCTGAAGAGAATCATTAGGAAAAAAAAAAAAAGCTAAGAGAGCTAAGGTAGATAGCAAGAGAGCAATGGTCTGCCTAAGGTGATATTAAGGAGACTGAGGCAAAGCGTATTAGGAGGTCAGAACTCATTTCTCTGGGGGTAGGAGTGGAGATGTATGGAAGACAGGTTCTTGATGTGCTTGACCATGAGGACCTCGGGTCAGAGCCAAGTCTCTGTAATCCTGATGGAAGGGACGTGGGCGGGTTTGATGGAGAAATGGTTCTGAGTAGTCAAGGACTATCTTTCCGTGGCTGACACAAATTTACCTCTCCATACAGTTTCGGGGAGCAGTTAGGGGTTCCAGCAGGTCTTTCTTCTTGAGGGAAAACTTGGAATAGGAAGTTTAATGTGATGAACCATGGCCCCTGTTTCTGCAGTGGAACTTGGGGCTGCAGATGGTCCTTGTTGTCATCCTCTTCCACTAGGGTCTCTAAATTCCCTTCAACCTCAGCTGCTGTCTCACTGCTGGTCTCGGTGGTCTGCCCAGTGATATGACCTAAACCCTCATTCCTGAGGTGTCTGAGCCTTGCACAGACTGAGGTTGATACACTCATCCGTTCTCAGTTTCCTTTGGACAAGGCAGTACCAGTGCCCAAGCAGATCACTTGGGTTTCATGTACATCCTTCCCTAACCCCTACTCCCCACCCCTGCCATGTAAAAGCAGCCTTACCTCTTCCTACTGAGCAGGGTCAATCACCCCAGTAAGATGGCGATTCCTCTGTTTGCCTGCTGAGCCGAAGACACAGGAAGCACAGAGTGTCCACGTGGCCTCTTGCTGTGTCCTCTGAAGGGGTCTTGTGTCACAAGAATATGGCCCTTTGGGACATCTTAATCAAGCAGAGCCCAAAGGTGAAGGGATGGAAAGCACCAACTCCCCCCAGTAGGTCACTGGGAATAATGGCCCGTGAGATCCCTCCTACTTCCCCTTCTTGGTTCCGGGACCGATGTACAGGAGGTCCCTGAATCAGTGTGTACACTGAATCCTAGAGGGTGGCATTCCGTCCCCATGGAGTCTTGCCTCTGAGCCAGCATTTCTGCTGTACCTTTAGCAGGCAATCCCATCACTCTGTGGTGGCCGGTTGGGCTTGGAACAGTACAGTATGTAATACAGGCCGTGGGTCTCATGATCACGGGCTCACTCCCATACCTTCTGTGCTGTGAAATGAAGCATCCTGGCCAGATGCTGTGTTATATGGGATTGTGTCTTCGCACATCAGGCAGTTTGTAAACCCTCGGATAGTAGAGCTGGCTGAGGCTCTGCAGACGTAAAAGGCAAACCTAGACATGGAATGAATATCTGTTTCTGTGCAAATGAGCTGCTGGATTTTCCAGGGTGGAGATGACCCAAATGAAGTCAGCTGTTAGGAAGTGGCCCATCAGTCTCCTCAAGGAGACATACCATATTGGAGGCTCAGCATTGGTCTGTTGTGCCAACAGGCCGGACGTCCTGAGGTGGCAGTAATGGGTTCCTGTTGGGCCCATGTGGGACCTCCATCTCTGCCCCTGTGGTTACTCTGTTGTTTCCCTTGTGCCAGTTCTGTGGTGGCCCATGGCAAAGTCTGGATGCCATCCGTCAGCCAGGTCATTTTGTCTATGTGGCTGGTCAGTGCTCATCCACGGTGGATGCTTTTTGGTGGGCGTCAACATGAGAATCACAGATCTTGATACTTTGTACCCCTTCCATAGATGCAGCCACGTGCCGGAATTAGCCACCAGGCCCACCTAAACATAAGCGGGCCAAGAAATGTATTCCACCTTATGTGCTCGGAACACGGAGAGGAGGAAATATTTGGAGAATAGCAGTGATGACCACCACAGTCCCCAGTTGTTACGCTCTGTTAGAAGGGTCTCAAAGCATGTTCTTTCTCTAGTGTTCTACAGAGTTTTAGTGAAAGTAAATGTTTACTTACAGCTTTTGTTCTTCCTAGAATTCAAGCAGTGTTTCCTTAGGGCTGGGTTAGAGACAGTGTAACTGTTGGGTTTTACTCAGACCAGTATTCCCTTATGCTTTGTTACTGGTAAAAGGGTGTTATTCCTGGCATTTTCTGTCCTGTTTGGGAGGGACTTTTTAAAAGCAGCTGCACATACACCCAACCGGTGAGCTGATCGTGCCCATTCATATCCAAATCCCCCGAAATTCAAGTCTGGCCTTCTACCACACGTACATTACTCATTGTGATTTTTTGGCCCTGATTTTTTGATTTTTATTCTCTCCCCAACTACAATATAAGCTTCTTGGATGCTGAGACTCTGTCTCCTTTCTCTTTATCGCTCCTGTTCCTAGGACAACATCCTAACCACATAAAATGTGTTGTAATATTTGCAACTAGCGATGAAGTGATTCTAGAAAGCAAACAAAACAGGTTTTATGGCAGAGATAGCCACCCATGCAAATAATGCAAGGCAAACAGCCCTCAAATGATAAACGGGACCCAGAATGCTTTTTTCCCCTGGGGCCCCTGCTGATCTGTGTGCTCTGACCTCTAGCAAATGGAACTTCTGTGGTTTGAGCCCAGCAAGTTGGAGGGCCTGGCTGACATTTAATGTGCTGAATGTTCAGAGGATTGCAGCTCCTCAGGAAGACTTTATTGAATCGGAATCCCAGAAAGCAAGACAACCTTCGCCAAGTGTCTGTCAATTAAAAGAGTGTAATCATTTTATTTTATGTGCAAGACCTTAAGCTGCTCAAGGCAATATTTTCAAGCTGAAAAGGTCCATCTCGGGGCCCTTCCTTCCTATTTCTATTCCTTTCCCTATTTGAACTCTCATCCCAACCCAGAAGCAAAAACAAGATGCCATCTTTTTGGAAAAAGCAAGAAATTGTTTTGATATTTTGTTTTATGAATCAAACCTATTTATTACTGGCTGCCACAGTGTTATTTTCCCCTGCACACGGTATGTAATGTCTGTTACACATTTCGGTGCATAAATTTGGTTGTCAAGATGGTGATTTAATAGAAACTTATAGGTTCATTGTAGACTATTTTTAATGCCTAGAATTTTTTTTAAAGTGTGTGCATGTGCATGTGTGTTGTCTTTATTTCTCTCTTCTTGGAAATGTCATTTCTTTGTAATATAGTCCCACTTTATTTATCATGGTCTGGACCAAACAAATTTTGGCTGTAGACTTAGAGTAAATTAAGGAAAAAGCATTTATTCTCTTGAGAGTCAGGAAGTAAAACATCTTGATTTCATATCCATAATGTCACTGATAAACCCAAAGTCTTAAGTCCTATGACATCAGGCAAAGAAGTTGACTGTGGGATTTCTCATTTTGACATATTATTTCTTTGGGACTATAAATCATTGTTATTGGATTAACCCCCCGAGAATCCATATTGCTGAAAAACAAAATACATCGAAGTAAATTTTAAAGATTTTATTGGCTTTATTCAATGATTCATCAATCAGGCAGTATCTATTTGGCAGATAGAAAGGCGCTTCAGGAAGCTTTATAAAATGAAAGACTTATAGGCCAAAGGGAGCAGGAACAAGGAACTTATGCTAGGCAAAGAGCAGACTGGTTGTGGCAAGGTCACTTACCTTTAGGGTACAAGGGTCCATCAGGCAGATTATCTACCTAATGCTGACCAGGCAATTCCTGATTGACTGGTTTAAGGTTCTTTTTCTGTAACAGGTTAAAACTATAATCAAGTTAAGTCTTGGTTTGGTGACTTAGGGCTTAGCATAAGTGACTCCATTTTAGGCCTGTTGTCTTATGTTTAACAAGGTCTGTGCCAGTCGGAATTATTTCGAGTATATTTTTACTTTCATTTGAAATTGGTATTTAATGCTTTTAAAATGTAGTTTCTTTCTCATTATGTGCTCTTGTCCTCCTTCTCATGTTTATTCTCAGTCTTGTTAATTAGTTTGATGTTACTAATCCCCTCCACTAATTTCCTCACTGGTTTGGGAATGAAATTTTTTTTGCCATTGTAATGCCTTCAAGCTCCTGAAATCAGAGTTCAAATTTTTCATCTTCACATAAGTGATCCACAATGAAACTCAGGATATAAAGTGCAAGATATTTTTCAAGTAATTTGAATAATTCCTTACTGAGAAGTTAAGTTATAAATACCTTTGCTACATTCTTTTGAAAGTTGGGGCAGGAATGAGTTATAGTAATGAACAGCTGACATTTCTGTTCAGTGAAAAAGACGTGATTTTTCTACACTGTGTTTAATAATTCACCTTCAGGAAATTTCAGGGCCATTTTCACCAGCTGGTGCTAGGGAAAAAAAGGGGAATCAGCCAAGAATGGCACTAGAAATCGTGCTATTCATACCTAATCTTATTAATTGTCATCCCTGACTTTGGAAAACAGCACCAATGCAAGATAAACAGTTAGAATATTATAGAGCAGTGCTGTCCAAAGGAAGTATAATGTGAGCTATGTGCATAAATAAAAAAATTTTCCAGTATCCACATCAAAAAAATAAAAACCAGGTGAATGTAATTATAATAACATATTTAACATGATATATCCATGATATTCACCTTTCAATGTGTGAAGATAAAAACATTAATGAGATATTTTAAATTATTTTTGGCATAAGTCTTCAAAATGCGGAATGTGTTGTACACATCCCGCATATCTCAATTCGGACTTGTCACATTTCAAGCTTTCAGTAGCCACAGCTGGTGAGTGACTACCATAGTGGACACAGCAGGCATGGAGGCTATCTCATCCAATACTCTCTCTCTTCCTCTCTCTCTCTCTTTCTCTCTCTCTCTTTGTCTCTGTCTCTCTCTCTTTCTCTCTCACACACAAATGAGGACTCAGGAGCCAGAGAGGGCACACTATTTGCCACGCTCACACTGTTGCATCAGAAAGCAAGACTCAAAGCCAGATCTTCTAATTGCCTCTCGAGGCCACTTTCTGCTACTTCAAGAGGTTATTTTGGCCTGAAATCTTATTGACTACCTCTCTGAAATCTCAATTTTATTTTGCCTTTGTAGTTTTTTTTTTAATTTATTTATTTGTCAGAGAGAGAGCAGGAGCGAGCACAGGCAGACAGAGTGGCAGGCAGAGGCAGAGGGAGAAGCAGGCTCCCCGCTGAGCAAGGAGCCCGATATGGGACTCGATCCCAGGACGCTGGGATCATGACCTGAGCCGAAGGCAGCCGCTTAACCAACTGAGCCACCCAGACGTCCCGCCTTTGTAGTTTTCATCAAGAAAAATAATCTTACAGGGCACCTGGGTGGCTCAGTCAGTTAAGCGTCTGCCTTTGGCTCAGGTCATGATCTCAAGGTCCTGGGATTGAGCCCCACATCGGGCTCCCTGCTCGCAGGGAACCTGCTTCTTCCTCTCCTCCATGCTTATGTTCTCTCTTGCCTCGCTATCTCTTTCTCTCAAACAAATAAAGAAAATCTTTAAAAAGAAGAAGAAGAAGAATCTTACAACAGGAATGAGATAAAAGACAGATTCTTCTGTGAGACTTCAACAGTGATGTCATGGGGGCCCTCACCTGGTTAAGAAGGGAGTAAAGATGAACTTGAAGCTAATACAATATTATATGTCATCTACATTTCAATAAAAAATAAGAAGTGTTCTTAAACACGTCACTACACAGAAGAAAAGGGAGCACAGAAGAAAAGGGAGTAAAGAGATATTAAATAATATTTTAATAGCCCCTGTCTGCTTTAAACAAGTTAAAAATCTCTAATCCTGGGCAAATTATATCTGGGGTCATTAAACGAACATGCAGCAGAGCAGCTGGTAGTTGCCAGGAAAATGATGGAGAAAGGAAGAAACGCTAGAGATTGGCACATATCCAGATTTTCCAACTAGAAAGGGCAAATAAATGCTACTAGTAACAAATGTGTCTGTAGTACCTACTAGATGCCAGGTTCAGGTTCTGAGTGCTTTAGATATGTCGATTCACCAATTCCTCACAGCAGCCTTATGAGATAAGTATTAATACTGTCTTCACTTTTCAGATGAGGAAATGGAGACAGAGAAGTTAAGTAATCTACCCAAGATACATTGCTAGTTAATGGAAGATCCAGGATTTGAGCTAGGGAGTCTGACTCTGGAGTCTAATTTTTTGAATTGGTATTATACTATGCTTCTCACAAATAAAACATTTCAGGGGCACCCGGGTGGCTCAGTTGGTTGAGAGCCTGACTCTTGATTTCAGCTCAGGTCTTGATCTCAGGGTCATAAGTCAAAAGTAGGCTCCATACCCAGAGCCTACTTTTAAAAAAATGGAAATTGCAGTATTTGTCTAGTTCTCTGCCTTTTCATCCTCCCTTCCCCCATAGTTGGGACTCATCTGATATCCACTTGAAAGTTCAGCCCACACCAGGCTCTGGGGCAAGAGGTGACTTTGGTGAGAGAGGTCCTAGTTCAATGCTTTGGACCTAGTTCAGTGCTTTGGTACACCATCATATTTTATGGGTTATCATCCCCACTCTGATCTTGACCTTGTACCTTAGTTCTGGGCCCTGGGCCCTTCTTTACACCATCCATCCTTAATTCAGATGTTGGAATCTGTTCTTGGACCTGTTTGCAACTTGTGGACAGGAGATCCCAATACCACAGTCTCCTCAGGTCATTGTACAGAACCTTCTCCTTGGTACTACTTACCTGTCACTTCTGTTCTCTGTTACCTCTTGAGAGACCTCTGTGACACCAATTACTTTTACCAAAGCACTGTGAAGAATTATACTCCCCACCCACCATGTTCCACGGATTGGTCAGAACTTCCTCCCATCACTCAAATTGCCCCCAGTTGCCCATCCATCCTGGCAACTGAGTCTAATTCCAAGATCAAGCCCCTCCCCTCCCAGTTTGCTTGGTTTTCTGTATTGGTGAAACCTTCCAGTTATGAGTGAAATACCATTTGAGTACTTGGAAAAATTATGTGTATTATTAAACAGCTTATTTAGAAGCACTTAAGATGAAAAGTGATGATTATTAAGAAATCCTTCCAAATCCAAACTCAGTCATCCTTTCCCCTTTTTGGATAGTGTCATTAAAACTGCCAACAAGAAGGATCCCTTAGATATAGTATATCTGAATCTCAGCAAGCCATTTAACAGGGCTGTCATGATAATTTTGTGGATGAGAAGTTAAGAGTGTGGTCTGGATGATAGAATAGATATGTAAATTCATGTCTGGTCTTGAATGTCAATTTTGAGCTAGGTCTCCAAAACTGTTGTAAGGGTCTTCCTCTTGTTGAGGAGGAAAATTTTTTTCTCTGTCCTTCAAGATTCTTCTAGCTTATAGAAGAATTAAATCGACATGAGGCAGATTAACAGGAGAAAATAAAATTTGACTACATACTTACTAATTCATGAGATTTCAGGCACAGTGAGGTCTGTATGTCATTCTGAACTCAGAAGAAGGGGTTAAGGGCCTGGGACTTCAAAGGCAGGGAAAGCAATTCACAGAAAGCTGAAAAAGAGTAAAGTAAATATTTGATAAACAAATATTTGCTGGGCCATTTGGAAACAACAGGACATAAGAGAGGAATTTAAACAAACAAACTTTGCTAAACTCCTCCCTGTTTACCACTCTTAATTTATATTATAACGTAGTGGTCTGTGGTGATAGCTCTCTTCCTGGAGCAGATCCTTTATCTAAATTCTTTTAGGCCCTTAGGGGGAAGGTCAAAATTTCTTCCTGAGTCTTTTGGGCCTTGATTGTTTTCAGCTCAAAAGAATCTGCATGCCCAAGTGGCACGTTTTGGGACATCTCTACCTTGGCCCCTATGCTCTTAACCCTAGCTTTTTCTCCTTTTTTAAACACTCCAATAAACACTTATGAGGAAAGCCCAGCAAGGGGCGCCTGGGTGGCTCAGTGGGTTAAAGCCTCTGCCTTTGGCTCAGGGCATGATCCCAGGGTCCTGGGATCCAGCCCCTAATCGCATCAGGCTCTCTGCTCAGCAGGGAGCCTGCTTCCTCCTCTCTCTCTCTGCCTGTTTGCCTACTTGTGTTCTCTGTCTGCCAAATAAATAAATAAATAAATCTTAAAAAAAAAAAAAAAAGGAAAGCCCAGCAAATATGTAGAAGATACAGAATAGAAACAAATAAATCCCATGATCAGTGACATACCCAGAAGTCAGAGGGTTCTCTACAAGCTAGAATGAAGGGCTAAAATGAACAAAATAAAAGACAATAAGAATACATGTAAATACTATGCTTTTTAAAAATTAAACTATACAAAAACTGTATGACAGGGACGTGGGCTAACATTAGTATAGTGGGGGGGGCGGGGGAGTCTTAAGACCTTCATTATAAACTCTTCATGAGCCAGAAGTATACATGGCTGCCAAGTATTGAATGTGATCTTGGACTGCATTAATTATAATATAATGGGAAGGCTAATTCCATTGTACTTGGTACCTGCCAGACTCTGTCTGTATTATTGTACTCAGATCATGGCAGGCTGACAAATTACAAAGGATCTGAGACAGGCAGCAGGGCAGAAAAGGGTCTGGAACTAATGGTATTCTGGAGCCAGCTGGTACTCATTTCTAGAAATTGCTAAATATTGAGGAATTTGGGGGCTGCTGATTAAACCCTTGGAGGCTTGAAATGGGCCATGGTAGGAGTATTTACACCATGGTAATTGGCAAATGCTAGAAATCAGGACTTTATTTTCTGGAGAGTAGGCTTGTCAGGACACCGCTCTCATTAACCCTATGATATGAAGAATGAGTAAAGACAGGTTGTTGCATTTGATCAAAAAGGTAAAAACCCTCAAGGGCAGAGAGATGAGGATTTTGGAGCTATCTTTAACTAGTTGAAGAGTTTAGATTTCCGTTTTCAACAAAATGAGAGCCATGCTTGGCCAGCAGTCCCATTTTCCTCTAAGGACAGAACAGCCCCTCAGCGCCCCCCACCCCCACCCCGTTGGATGTAGCCTGGGCTGCCAGTCACTGGTGAGAAACTCCTTTGAAGTTTCTCTTGTCGTCTTTAAGAGTTATGCAAATTTTGGGGTGCCTGGGTGGCTCAGTGGGTTAAAGCCTCTGCCTTTGGCTCAGGTCATGATCTCCGGGTCCTGGGATCATGCCCCGCCGCATCGGGCTCTGCTCCTCGGAGAACCTGCTTCCTTCTCTCTCTCTGCCTGCCTCTCTGCCTACTTGTGATCTCTCTCTCTCTCTCTCTCTCTCTGTGTGTGTCAAATAAATAAATAAAAATCTTTTTTAAAAAGTTATGCAAATTTTACATTTTACTTCATAAAGGTTCTGTATCTCTTTGACTATAACAATAATTCATTTAAAGAGGCACTCCTCAAACTCTTCTGTGTATGAACCCGGGAACCTTGTTAACATGCAAATTCCAGTGGAGTAGTCCCAGGGTGGAGGCTGAAATTCTGAATTTCAAACAAGCCCCAAGGTGCCCCCAGAGCTGCCGGTTCACGGGAGCTTTGGGGAGGAAGGGTTTAAAGGCCTTTCTGTGCCTTCTCTTCCCCCAACCCCGTCTTCTAGTAAATTCGGCACCCACAGTGATAGGGCTTGTGGAATGGATATTGAATCTCTGTCTCACACAGAGAGCAAGCCCTTGGGGGTGTACCAATGGACCTCTGAAAAGCTTTGAGCTGACACTTTTTAGGCTTACGTGCATTGCATTGTCTGCCCTCTTGTTGAATTCCTTTTTACTGTACAGCATGCGGACCTTATCCCCTTGGCCCACACTGAGTATCGTTACAGAAAACAGAGGAAATTCATACTTTGACACACTGCAGGGAAATTGTCAAGGACGTCATCCACTATGTTATATTCTGTCCTGTTTGAGGGCTCAGAGGACCTTTTTCTTAAGTTTTATTTCTGGGAATTGCTTCTTCTGAACACTTCATTCTTTTTGATCTTACCAATGCTCTGAATCTCATAGTTGAATGCGCTTTCCTCTCTCCCTCAGCGTTATCCAACACAGAACCACTGAGCGCCTGTTAGGCTCCAAGCACCAGCGGGGTTGGGGCAGAGCAGGGAACAGAACACACACGTATCCCTGCTCTCGTGGAAACTGTATCCCAGTGGCTCTTCCCTTTGATTGTTAGGAAGTACGGAGTCATTTTGGAGGCTGCCTCTAACAACTCTAAAAGACCCGCTAAAAGGCAGTTCTGGTTTGAATCTGGCTCCCGGGTGTATGATTTTCCAACTCTCATCTCTCTACTGGGTTCTCCCACCTCTTTATTTTTCTTGTCTATACCATGTGCATTTTATTTGTCGTAAGCTGCCTCAAATCCCCCGTGGAATGAGGCAGTGTACAGATAGCTCATTAATTATGTGGAGCTGGAGAAAACGGGGCTACAGCCAACACAGTAAAGTTACAGGGAATTAAACTGTAGCCTCGAATACAAATAGTCTACTGTCCTGAAATGAAATGGCTCACTTTATAAGATAGGGACTTTTCTGACACTGGTGTTGGCAGTGCCCCTTGTTTGGGGAATTTCGACTTGGTACTTCCAGACATGAAGGGTGTTCCTAGTAGATAATACCTTAGTGCCTTTCAGTAATTGGATTGTAGACAGATTTTCCTGATTTCAATTCTGTAGACAACAGCGGTGCCTCCTTTCCCTCACCAGCCCCAATATCTGTTGGAGAAGATGAATTCTTTGGGGGCGATGGTGGCCTTGGGGGATCCCACATGTTGAAGTGGGGGTAGTTTTGGAGAGGGAGAGCAGCTTCTGCCAGAGCAGCAGCCCAGAGCTTAATTCCTCCACCTGGGATGTGTTTTGTGACACTCACTAAAATCTGAACTCCTGCTTTTTCTTCTAACTTGTCTTGCTCCAATTCATGGTTTTCTTCAGATGAATAAAATACCCCTGTATTTCTACTGGATCCTGTAAACCAGCCAGCCGTGGTATTTTTTATATCATAAGCAGCTGCTCTCTGAGCCGACACACAGTGAAAGAGGCCGATTTGTATTTTTTACAGCCAGATATGAAACCAGCTTTCAATAATTTGGGAAGCATGTGCTACCTCTTGAGATCCTCAGGGTGCTTAATTTTTTTTTTAATTTGTCAGAGAGAGAGAGGGAGAGAGAGAGAGAGCAAGCGAGCACAGGCAGACAGAGAGGCAGGCAGAGGCAGAGGGAGAAGCAGGCTCCCTGCCAAGCAAGGAGCCCGATGTGGGACTCGATCCCAGGACGCTGGGATCATGCCCCGAGCCGAAGGCAGGCGCTTAACCAACTGAGCCACCCAGGCGTCCCGTCAGGGTGCTTAATTTTGAAATGAGCCCTGAGGATTGTGAATACTACAGTTACTATACCCCTGAACAGTAGGTAGCCCCGTTTTAGCTGTTTCCCCCAAAATAGGAAATTTTAATGAATTAATTGATTTTAACTTCAGTATGAAATATTGGCACTTGCGGCGATACTACTCTGTGACTACGTAGAGGCAGCATTTATGACCTTTGTAACTATATTCCATTCACTGAAAAATGACAACTATGCTAAAGAAATACTTTCCTCCTTGCTGCTGCTTCTCCCACTGAGAGCTTTTAGCAAAGGGCATAGAAAGTCCTGCCAATAAATAACAAAAATTTACTATCCTCTCCATCATTTTACAGTCTTGCTTTCCTCATAAGAAGAACACAGAGAGCGGAATGGATGAAATCAACCTGCTTTGCTCAGCGTGGAGGGCGTGTTATCACACTCAAATGGGGTGCCGAAGGGGGAGATGAGGAGAGATATATAGACCCACAATGGTGTTGTCTTGGCCATTGTTGTTGTCCTCGTTATTCCATTTCCCACCCCAAATGGTTGTCTGCCCTAAGTATTTCCAACGCCATAAAAATCAGAATTGTCTTCAATTAGAAAAGGCACCGAAAGACAGAAATCCCTTGAGTCAAAAACTATCCAGAGGAATCATTTCTGTCTTCCTTTTGTGGGACTGAATGTTCCTGTCCTGTGGAAGAGGCTAGGTTGTTTTAGAAAGTGCATCTTCAGACTCCTTGAATCGAGCAAGGAAAAGAGACAGAGCCAGAAAGAGCTTAACTGGAATGAAAAGCATTTTCCTGGATGCTGCCCTCCTGAATTAATCAGGTCCAGCATAGGCGGCTGAAGGAGGTTGTTGGGGAAAAATTCCTTTCTCATATGGCTGGGTATTTCTAGCCGGGCTGCAAACAGAGGAATGCTTTCTCACCCTTGTTCCAGAGCCATTGCAATAGGAATCAAAATAACTGTTTGCCATTCCTATAAGGAACTTTAATGATCTGAAAGGAAATAGCAGGATGTACGAAAAGACCCAAATTTCTCTCCATTAGTGGTTTAAAGGCTCTTGGTATAGTGATTCTTGAAATCACAATTACAGGCCATGAAGTTTCTCTAACAAGGCCCAGCTATGAGAAGTGGTTTGAGAAAAGGAGCACTGAGAACTCCAGCCTTTACTTCAAAGAACCTCAGCTTTCCCCTCCTTGTTGAAGTCCTTGAGAAAAATAACCTGCATGGCAGGGTGGGGGTGAAGAAAAATATATTTTTCCTCCTTAGTAAGCATGTCTTTTTAAAAATACAGCCCGAGTTCTCTCTTTTTTCCCATCTTTTGAGGCTTAATTCCCATATGCAGACTATTCTTGTCATAGCCAATCCCTTGCTGCTCTAAATACATCTTTTATTTTGCTGCAGATTTCAATAGTTTCTTATTCCTCTATTTCAGAAACAGCGAATGGTCTACCCACATTCTCACCAAGCAAGACATTTACAGGAGCAGGAGGGCGGCGGGGAAGGGGGGGGGCAGTGGGCAAGGCACCAGCGATTAGTTGAGTGTCTACAGTGGGTTGGGCACTGGGCTAGACCTTTTCACTAGTGTAATTTAAGCCTCCGCCCATATGACGGATGAAGAAACTGAGGCTCCCTTGTCAAGGAGATGCAGCCATTCTCCCAGGTTTCAAGAGTGCGAACCCAGGTAGTCTGACCTCAGAAGCCGCCAGACTGTGATCCGCCAGACTGCTTCTTGTCCAGGAATGATGCAATCTCCATTTGACAGATGGCAATGCAAAGGTGAAGGGAATTTTTAACTATCTCAGATTCCCATCGTAATCCTTGCCCGGTTGATGTCCCTGGAAACCTGTTTACTGTACCAAGCCACTCAGCACAGCGACTAAAGACAGATGATCAGGCTGCATCCCATATGGCCTGGGCATTGCTGTTTAAGAAAAGCTCCAACTTGATTATAGAACCTCTCAGAAGTCACCTTGTTCTTATGGTAAAGAAGAGCTTCAGGTTAGCTCTTTAATTGGGGATGGTGGCATCCTGTCCACTGTGACATTAACCAACATGGTTATGTTAGATTGTCTTCTTGGTGGCCTACAACCGTTCATCTGTACTATTTTGTTGTGCTAGCTCATTCCTGAGGCTTCCCATATTTAGGACAGCAGTGTGGGATTCCAGATTCCCTCTGGAGCTATGCAGGCATGGCACGCGATGAGAATAACTGAATCTGGCATCCAGAGCTGTGTTTTTACACCATTCTTGGGGCCACAGCACAGAGGATAAGTATGTGCCCAGTAAGCCTCAAGGGAGATGTTCCTGGGTATTCCCAACCATACAGAGTTCTCGGAATGGGATGAGGACAACTTTCCCTTTACTTGGTCACCTCTTCCTTCACCCGGGGCGTCTGTGTCTGGGAAAGACCCCAGATTTCTACATAGCTCATGGGAGAGTCAGGTCAGGGCCAGAGATAAAACTCTAGAAGAAGGGAATGGTAGCGGAGGCTAATAGCTGATCATCAATATCAATCCTCCCACCTTTTTAAAAAAAGATTTTATTTATTTATTTGACAGAGAGAGAGAGAGATCACAAGTAGGCAGAGAGGCAGACAGAGAGAGAGGGGGAAGCAGGCTCCCCTGACGTGGGGCTCCATCCCAGGACCCTGGGATCATGACCTGAGGAAGGCAGATGCTTAACCAGCCGAGCCACCCAGGTGCCCCGTTCCTCCCCCTTTTCCACAGTAAAACTGTTGTTGCCAGACACACACATTGAATACCTGCCCATGTTGTTCCATTTGAGTCCCTCTGTTCAGCCACAAAACATGCCTGCCTGGCTATACAACATTACCTAGCATCCCTTGTGGGTTTTTTGTGGCCATGTGACTGTGCTCTAGACTAGTGGTTCTCAGAGCATCACCATCATCTGAGAGCTTTAAGAAATGCAAATTCTCAGGCCCCACCCCCAACCTAGTGAAACAGAAACTCTGGCGGTGGGGCCCGCAGCCTGTGTTTTAACAAGCCCTCCAGAGGATTCTGAGGCAGGTTCACGTTCCTGAGAATAGAGTGAGTAGAAATAATGTGTGTCCCTTCTGTGACTGGGCCCAAAGACGTTGAAGATGCCTCTCCTATGCTCTCTTCCTCCTTCCTGCAGGCTAGAATCAGACAAAGCCTCAACCATGCAAATGGTGGTAGTGCTTTAGGGTAGAAGATTTTTGCCAATTTGATGCTAGAGAATCTTTTAGATTTAAGTTTTCTTTTTCTTTTCTTTTATATTTTGAGTAGGCTCCATGCCCAGCGTAGAGCCCAGCGCAGGGCTTGAACTCATGACCCTGAGATGAAGACCTGAGCTGAGATCAAGAGTCAGACACTTAACCGATAAGCCACCCAGGCGCCCCTCAGATTTAAGTTTTTTTTTAAAGATTTTATTTATTTATTTGATAGAGATCACAAGTAGGCAGAGAGGCAGGCAGAGAGAGGAGGAAGCAGGCTGTCCCAGAGCAGAGAGCCCGATGCAGGGCTCGATCCCATGACCCTGGGATCATGACCTGAGCCTAAGGCAGCGGCTTTAACCCACTGAGCCACCCAGGTGCCCCCTCAGGTTTAAATTTTAAGTGTATGAAGTAAAATTACATAAGACTGAAAAGCCATTTGTATTATAAAATATTCTTTACAAAGTCAGAGATGTGAAATAGTACTGTACATACATTTTAAGTAATGCTAACAATATCTGATAGTGGGTCTAATGACCTCCATGAATTCAAGATATCTGCAATAACTCTATCAAAATGTGAAAAGTACATGTGGTCTCTACTGGCAACAGAGTTCCAGGTACTGCTGATACTACTGTGGGTTGTTGTCTACATTCACAATGTAAGGGAAGCTAAGTTTCAATTAGAGATTTAGGGTAGACTCAGTAGTGGCCCAGGATATCCATGTTCTAGTCTTCAGTGCCTATAACCATAGCCCTACATGGTAAAAGGGACTTCACAGCAGATGGGATTAAGTTAGGGTATTGACATGGTGAGATTATCCTGGGTTGTTCAGATGAGCCCTAAATGTAGTAGTTACAAGTGTCCTTACAAGAGGGCAGTAGGAGGTGGCTGGACAACAGAAGAGGAGAAGGCAGTGTGGTGGTGGGGGCTCTGCTGCAGACTTTGAAACGGGAGAAAGAACCACAGGGCAAGGAATGCAGGTGGCCTCTAGATACAGGAAAAGGCAGGGAAATGACCTTCCTCTAGAGCCTCCAGAAGAAAACACAGCCCAGCTGACACCTGGACTTCAGCCCAGTGAAACTAATGTAGGATTTCTAACTCCCTAAACTGCAAGAGGATAGATTTGTTGTTTCAAGCCACTATGTGATCATTTGTTCCAGCAGCAGTAGAAATTAATACCGGCATAGTTAAAATAATGGTGATTCCCCCCAACCCATTCCAGTTCATGAACCTCCTGAATTCTATCCATGGGTTAAAGAACCCTTACCCTAGGGGTTTGGAGAGCTACAGAGTGGAAAGGTCTGGGTCCCTGAATGACTCAAGGAGGCACAGCTACCCATGAATCTAGAACCCTTTACTCTGGACTAATATTGGGAGGAAAAGAAACTTCTTTGATTTTTTTTAAGCCACTGAATTTGGAGGGTCTTGTTATAGTACCTTAGTTCCCTTATAGTATGCATAGTTCCCTTAACTATTATGGGGGAATTCCTTAAGAGGGGTCAAGGAATATATCTAAGGAAACCATATGGACAGGAGAAAGAATCCACAGCACCTCAGCCCATCAGACTAAGGAGCCAGAAGTGCTGGTGAGCAGTTGGGGCTGGAAACTCAGAGCACAGACCTGGCAAGGTCAGGAAGCCAGGGGCTGAGTGTGGTCAGGACTGCATGCTAGGGCACTAGGGGGCAAGGTCAGAGAAAGGTAAACGATAGAGGATTGGGGAGCCTGGGCCCCAGCAGCATGAGGGGCCAGCCCCTTTCTGTGTTCAGAATTCCAACCCACAGGCTGGTTTTCAGCTTGCCAGATGCCTTGGAATATTCAGCCAACAAGTACCCTGATCTCTCTAGCAGCCATTCTAGAGGTTTGAGGTTTGCATGTTCCTATTTAATGTCACAGACACCTGGGCTCTTGCTCCTCCAGGCCTGGACCTCTGGCCTTGTTCTCTGGTTTTGAGACCCAAGTTGGGCCCCTTTGGTTTTAATGACCTTCTGGTTTTCCTTCTCAGCTTCTTGGACCTCAGAACTCCATTATGGTTTTCAACTTTCCTCATCTTGGTGTTTTTAGTTCCTCTAGGTGAAAAATTTCAACTCCAACTCAGCCTCTCTGCACCAGCCTCTTTAGAAACCTACCCTTGAGCTGAGTATGCCCCAGCCTCACCTGGAGTAGGTCAGGATTCTAACAAAGACATCTTTTCATTATGATTCCACCTTGAAATAAATATAGAAACATTTCTCAGGAGTATTGCTTGAAGATCAATATTGCTTCATTTAGGGGCTATATATATATGTATATATATACATATATATATAAAATAAAAGACTTCAGTCTTTTATGATATACATCTATCATAAAAGACATCAGCCTGTTGAAGTCAATCACTGAGGAATTATGAGGGTACATGTACAGAGTACCCATATTTCTTAAAATTTTCTGTACATGTTAAAATGCGTTAAGAACTAAGGAAGTTAGCTGGGTAATTTAAACCTCTCCTTTCCATTGTTATGATTTATACATAAGGATTTTCCTGATATGGTTTCTTATATTCATCAAAAAAAATAGTAGTAAGGTGCCTGGGTGGCTCAGTCGGTTAAGCATCTGCCTTCAGCTCAGGTCATGATCCCAGGGTCCTGGGATTGAGTCCCGCATCATGCTCCTTGCTTAGGGGGGAGTCTGCTTCTCCCTCTGCCTCTTCTCCTTCTCCTTGCTCATATCCTCTCTCTCAAATAAATAAAATCTATAAAAAAAGAATAAGTAGTAATCCATGGTAAAGTAGAATTGACAGAGAATGTCCATGATGTCCGTGATGAAATATTAGAAATGTTAACAGCCAATGAAAACTGGGAAAATGAAGTAATAAGAAAAAGTTTTTCTTCTGGAAATAATGTCTGGAACAACCATTAATGATTTTAACTACCCACTTTGGTAAGGGATTTTGTTGGAGCAGAGTAAATATGAAAGCAACAAACAGAAATTTTGAATATTGGACATATATGAAGAAATAAGGAAAAGAATGTCATCTTTTTTTTTAAAGATTTAATTTATTTATTTGACAGAGACACAGCAAGAGAGGGAACACAAGCAGGGGGAGTGAGAGTGAGAAGCAGGCTTCCCGTCAAGCAGGGAGCCCGATGCGGGGCTCCAACCCAGATCCCTGGGATCATGACCTGAGCCAAAGGCAGACACTTAATGACTAAGCCACCCAGGTGCCCCAAGAATGTCTAGTCTTAAATATACATTTTGATTTTTCATATCAATAAATGAAAAATGTCTAAATTAGCTCTAGAGTAGAAATATAGAAATTATATTTAAAAAGGATTATAATTTAATTATAGTTTTGTTTCACTTAATGCTTCAAATGCATTCCTGGGAAGTTAAATAAAAATCTATCCAATTTTTTCTTGAGTACAATTATGAATTTTGGAGTTTCCATCAAAACACTAAAGTCATCTGCATTTATATTTAATTAAGTAAGTAAGTAAACTATATGCCACATGTGGGGCTCTAACTCATGAACCTAAGATCAGGAATCACATGCTCTACCAACTGAGCTAGCCGGGCACCCATATTTTTTATATTTATCTTTCAGAAAGCACATGTTTTACTTTAGTTCCAATATAGTTAACATACAGTATAATATTATTTTCAGGTATACAATATAATAATTCAACAAATCTATACATTATTCAGTGCTCATCATGATAAGTGTACTCTTTAATCCCCATCACCTATTTCACCCCCTACCCCACACCTCCCCACTGGTAATGGTCACTTTGTTCTCTGTAGTTAAGAGTCTTTTTTGGTTTGTCCCTTTTTTACTTTCTTTGTTTAGTTTCTTAAATTCCACATATGAGTGAAATCACACGGTATTTGTCTTTCTCTGACTTATTTCGCTTATCATTATATCCTCTAGATCCATATATCCATGTTGTTGCAAAATTTCATTCTTTTTATGGCTGAGTAATATTCCTTTGTGTGTATGTATATATGTGTAAAATATGCATATATATATTTCACATTTTCTTTGTCCATCTGCTGGTGGAACTTAGGCTGCATTTGTAATTTGGCTATTGTAAATAATGCTTTAATAAACATAAGGGTACATATATCTTTTCTTTTTTTTCTCTCCAAATTTCTGGTTTAGAAAGGACTTATTTGAGAAAAAAGGTCCTAATATCAGGTGTTCACAAAAATAACTTACAGTATCAACTTTAGAAAACAAATCTTAAGACTATTGCACTAATTATTTTTCTAGAGGATGCATTTGACATGCCAAGTCTCATTCACAAAAATACACTATTACATTTGCATTGAACAACCCCACATAGCACTCTTATGTGAAGTATAACACACGTACCTAGACCTCGGAGCTGCTCTCAAGTGCTCCTTAACTAATGTGATTGCCTTTGCAGTTAGGGAAGCAACTACTGAGCTCAAGTATGAATGGAAAGAATTGTACTCCCTGCATAACAAGAGATTATTTTGGAGATTATTGATTAAAAACCACATCCTTTTTATCATTAAGTCATAAAGAGGAATCAAAAGCAAAAGCAAAAATTACAGGGTAAGACTTAGTGCCTAGGAGAGTCAAAGGAAGTGAAAATGGGACTAGGCACAGAGCAATATGAATTAATGAACACAGGAAGGACAAGGATGGGGACAACAGTGAGTGTGTGCTAAAGAAGTTACTAGAAGAGGGGATCCGGTGAAAAGTTTGATCTTAGACAAGTACCGAAGTAAAGAAAAAATGGGACAAAATTTCCAAATCCCACTGTGTGCTTAAGAGTCATTCTTGCTGGGATGCCTGGGTGGCTCAGTGGGTTAAGCCTCTGCCTTCAGCTCAGGTCATGATCTCAGGGTCCTGGGATCGAGCCCCACATTGGGCTCTCTGCTCAGCAGGGAGCCTGATTCCTCCCCTCTCTCTGCCTGCCTCTCTGCCTGCCTGTGATCTCTCTCTCTCTCTCTGTCAAATAAATAAATAAAATCTTAAAAAAAAAAAAGTCATCCTTGCCATTGATACTGTCTCTGTCATCCTTTCCTTCCCTAGCCTCTTTTTCATCATCCTTCACTCAACTCCAGCTGCTCATCCCCCGCCCCACCAAGTCTTCCTTATCATCATCATCTGGTAGGTTCCCCTCTACAGCGGAGTCATCTGCACCCCTCTCACACTCCATCTTCACATCAGTCTCATCTTTCTTGAGAATGGCTACTCTGCTCCTTGCCTGAATTACCATTCTTCATCTCTACTCCTAGTCTGCTTTGTTCTTTTTCAGTTTTTTCCAGGCTTTCTAGTAGAGAACCTCCTTTCATTTTATCTGGGTCAACTCCTTCTTAATGATCCAGATTTGTAAGTAAATCCTCACTGTCCATTCTTAGAACTCAAGCCATTGTTTCCCCTTCCTGAGGTGTTTCCTGACACACAGGGACATTTTGAGGGAGCTACAACCCAAGCAATAGGAGGAGGAGGAGGAGAAACACATGCTGGGTAACCCTACTACATGTTATCGTAAGAATCGTCATAGTCCAAGTGAAAGGAGGAGCCGTACAGCTCTGCTGCAGATCGTTTCACACATGCTTCTCCTTGGTTCACTTTTGGCTCTGGAGCCAGATTAATATTAATATTAACATTATATTAACATTAATATTAATTATTATTAATAATTATAATAATTATATAATTATATATAATTAATATTAATATCAATTAACATTAATATTAATATCTAAAACCTGGCCAGCTATCATTCTGCCATCCTCCGCTGCTACAGCAGCATTTTTGCACATCAGGAAGAAATTTTTTTAAAATGTTTTATTTATTTGAGAGTGAGAGAGCAAGAAAGAAAAAGAGAGAGGAAGAGCAGTGGGAGAAAGAGGCTGAGGTAGAAGGAGAAGCAGGGTCCCTGCTAAGCAGGGAGCCCAATGTGGGTCTCGATCCCAGGACCCTGGGATCATGACCCAAGCTGAAGGTAGACGCTTCAATGACTGAGCCACCCAAGCACCACCCAGGAAGGAATTTTTAGAAAGATACCAATTAAAATGCTAACAAGAGTACATAAGTTATCTAAGGATATGTCTAACAAAAATGTACAAGAATTCCATGGAGTAAACTTTAAAATTTTATTGAAAGATGTTGAAGAAAATCTAAACACACTATGTTCATAGATGGGGGAATTCAATACTATAAATAGTTCACTTTCTTCAAATTGATGTATAAATTCAATAATCCCAACAACCTTAATCTTGGCATGCTGTTTCTAAAATATATATGAAGAATAATACACAAGGGTAACCAAGATGCTCCCAAAAAAGAGAAAGTAGGTGGTGGAATTTGACTCTCCAAATATTATATAAGTGTAGCAAAGACAGTGTATTCCTGGTAAGCACTAGATAATGGAACAGAAAAGACACCCCAGACACAGACACACACATATATATATATGAAAACCTGATATATGGCAGTTATAATTACAACTGGGAAGGAAAAAAAGAACTATTCAATATATACTGGGAAAATTGGCTATCCCTAAGGGAAAAGAATGAAAACAAATCCCCACCTCACCATATATCATGCAAAATGAACTACTACCTTATTATACACATATATCCAGTCTAGGTGGTTTAAGAACTTAAATGTAAAAAACAAAACCTAAAATCTTTTGGAAGAAAACATAAGGAAATATTCATGTGACAGCTCTGGGGGTAGGTAATGAATACTTAAGACAGAAAAAGTTCAGGGGCACCTGGGTGGCTCAGTTGTTGGGCATCTGTCTTCAGATCGGGTCATGATCTCAGGGTCCTGGGATTGAGCCCTACATCGGGCTCCTTGCTCAGTGGGAAGCCTGCTTCTCTCTCTCCCACTCCCCCGCTTGCGGTCTCTCTCTCACTATCTCTCTGTCAAATACATTTAAAAATATCTTCTAAAAAAATAAAAAAGACAGAAAAAGTTCAAACTTTAAAGACTGATACATTTAATTATATTAAACTTCAGGACTCCTTTACATAAAAAACTTCATTAAAAGAGTGAAAAAAAAAATAGCCACAACTTGAGTGACGATATTTCTAATACAGGTAAAACTAAAAAAACAATTCTTTTTTTAAAAAATTAACATATAATGTATTATTTGTTTCAAGGGTACAGGTCTGTGATTCAACAGTCTTACACAATACACAGCACTCACCATAGCACATACCCTCTCCACTGTTCATCACTCATTCACCCCATCCCTCTCAGCCCCCTCCCCTCCAGCAACCCTCAGTTTGTTTCCTGAGATTAAGAGTCTCTTACTGTTTGTCTCCCTCCCTGGTCCCATCTTGTTTCATTTTGTCCCTCCTTTCCTCTATGATCCTGTCTTGTTTCTCAAATTCCTTGTATCAGTGAGATCATATAATAATTGTCTTTCTCTGATCAACTTATTTCACTTAGCATAATACCTTCTAGTTCCAACCACATTGTTGGAAATGGCAAGATTTCAGTTTTTGATGGTTGCATAATATTCCATTTTATATATATACACCACATCTTCTTTATCCATTCATCTGTTGATGGACATCTAGGCTCTTCCCATAGTTTGGCTACTGGGGACATTGCTGCTATAAACATTAGGGTACATGTGCCCCTCTTTAGGGTAAATACCCAGTAGTGTGATTGCTGGGTTATAGAGTAGCTCTATTTTCAACTTTTTGAGGAACCTCCATGCTGTTTTCCAGAGTGGCTGCACCAGCTTGCATTCCTATCAGCAGTGTAGGAGGTTTCTCCTTTCTCCCCATCTTCGCCAACACCTGTCATTTCCTGACTTGTTAATTTTAGCCATTCTGACTGGTGTGAGGTGGTATCTCAGTGTGGTTTTGATTTCTATTTCCCTGATGCCCACTGATATTGAGCACTTTTTCAAGTGTCTGTTGGCCATTTGGATGTCTTCTTTGCTAAAATGTCTGTTCATGTCTTCTACCCATTTCCTGATTGGATTATTTGTTCTTTGGTTGTTGAGTTTGATAAGTTCTTTATAGATTTTGGATACTAGCCCTTTATCTGATATGTCATTTGCAAATATCTTCTCCCATTCTGTCAGTTGTCTTTTGGTTTTGTTGACTGTTTCCTTTGCTGTGCAAAAGCTTTTGATCTTGATGAAGTCCCAATAGTTCATTTTTGCCCTTGTTTCCCTTGCCTTTGTGATGTTTCTAGGAAGAACTTGCTGTAGCTGAGGTCAAAGAGGTTGCTGCCTGTGTTCTCCTCAAGAATTTTGATGGTTTCCTGTCTCACATTGAGATCTTTTATCAATTTTGAGTCTATTTTTGTGTTTGGTGTGAGGGGATGGTCCAGTTTCATTCTTCTGCATGTGGCTGCCCCATTTTCCCAACACCATTTATTGAAGAGACTGTCTTTTTTCCATTGGACTTTCTTTGCTGCTTTGTTGACGATTAGTTGACCATAGAGTTGAGGGTCCATTTCTGGGCTCTCTATTCTGTTCCAGTGATCTATGTGTCTGTTTTATGTGCCAGGTACCATACTGTCTTGATGTTTACAGCTTTGTAATAGAGCTTGTGATGTCACCAGTTTGGTTTTCTTTTTCAGCATTCCTGTGGCTATTTACGGTCTTCTCTGGTTCCATATAAGTTTTAGGATTATTTGTTCCATTTCTTTGAAAAAAGTCGATGCTATTTTGGTAGGGATTGCATTAAATGTGTAGATAGCTCTAGGTGGCATAGACATTTTTACATTTGTTCTTGCAATCCATGAGCATAGAATATTTTTCTATTTCTTTAGGTCTTCCTCAATTTCTTTCATGAAATTTTATAGTTTTCTGAGTACAGATTCTTTGCCTCTTTGGTTAGGTTTATTCCTAGGTATCTTATGGTTTTGGGTGCAATTGTAAATGTGATTGGCTAATTTGTCTTTCTTCTGTCTTGTTGTTGTATAGAAATTCAACTGATTTCTGGGCATTAATTTTATATCCTGTCACTTTACTGAATTCCTGTATCAGTTCTAGCAGTTTTGGAGTGGAATCTTTTGGGTTTTCTACATAAAGTATCATATCATCTGCAAAGAGTAAAAGTTTGACTTCTTTGCTGATTCGGATGCCTTTTATTTCTTTGTGTTGTCCGATTGCTGAGGCTAGGACTTCTAGTACTGTGTTGAATAGCAGTGATGATAGTGGACATCCCTGCCAGGTTCTTGACTTTAGGGGAAAAGCTCTCAGTTTTTCCCCATTGGGAATGATATTCATTGTGGGTTTTTCATAGATGGCTTTGATGATATTGAGGTATGTACCCTCTATCCCTACACTGTGAAGAGTTTTGATCAAGAAAGGATGCTGAACTTTGTCATATGCTTTTTCTGCATCTATTGAGAGGATCATGTAGTTCATGTTCTTTCTTTTATTATTTATTAACTTTTAATTAATAATTAATTATTAACACTGTTTACTTTGTGGACGTTGAACCAAACTTGCACCCCAGGAATAAATCCCACTTGTTTGTGTTGAATAATCCTTTTAATGTACTTTTTGATCCTATTGGCTAATATTTCAGTGAGAAGTTTTGCATCCATGTTCATCAGGAATATTGGTCTGTAATTCTCCTTTTTGCTGTGTGTGTGTGTGTGTGTGTGTGTGTGTGTGTTTTAAAGATTTTATTTATTTGACAGAGAGAGATAGATCACAAGCAGGCAGAGAGGCAGGCAGAGAGAGGGGGGATAGCAGGCTCCCCGCTAAGCAGAGAGCCTGATGCAGGGCTCGATCCCAGGACGCTGGGATCATGGCCTGAGATGAAGGCAGAGGCTTTAACCCACTGAGCCACCCAGGTGCCCCTGTTGTGGTCTTTATCTGGTTTTGGGATCAAGGTAATTCTGGCATCATAAAATGAGTTTGGAAGTTTTCCTTCCATTTCTATATTTTTAGAACAGTTTCAGGAGAATAGGTATTAATTCTTCTTTAAATGTTTGGTAGAAAAAAAACAACAAATGTTTGGTAGAATTCCCCTGGATAGTCATCTGGCTCTATGGGCTCTTGTTTTTGGGAGATTTTTTGATGACTGCTTCAATCTCCTTACTGGTTATGGGTCTGTTCAGGTTTTCTATTTCTTCCTGGTTCAGTTTTGGTAGTTTATACATCTCTAGGAATGCATCAATTTCTTCCAAATTGTCCAATTTGCTGGCATATAGTTGCTCATAATCTGTTCTTACGATTTTTTGTATTTCTTTGGTGTTGGTTGTGATCTCTCCTCTTTCGTTCATGATTTTATTTATTTGGGTCCTTTCTCTTTTCTTTTGGATAAGTCTGGCCCGGGGTTTATTCAATCGTATTAATTGTTTCAAAGAACCAGCTCCTAGTTTTGTTGATTTGTTCTACTGTTTTTTTTTGGTTTCTATTTCATTGATTTCTGCTCTGCTCTTTATTATTTCCCTTCTCCTGCTGGGTTTAGGCTTTCTTTGCTGTTCTTTCTCCAGCTCCTTTAGGTGTAGGGTTAGATTGTATACCTGAGACTTTTCTTATTTCTTGAGAAAGGCTTGTATTGCTATATACTTTCTTCTTAGGACCACCTTTGCTGCATCCCAAAGATTTTGAACAGTTGTGTTTCCATTTTCATTTGTTTCTATGAACTTTTAAAATTCTTCTTTAATTTCTTGGTTGACCCATTTGTTCTTTAGTAGGATGCTCTTTAGCCTCCATGTATTTCTTTTCTTTCCAACTTCCCTCTTGTGGTTGAGTTCTAGTTTCAAAGCATTGTAGTCTGAAAATATGCAGGGAATGATCCCAGTATTTTGGTACCGGTTGAGACCTGATTTGTGATCTATTCTGGAGAATGTTCCATGTGAACTAGAGAAGAATGTGTATTCTGTTGCTTTGGGATGGAATGTTCTGAATATATCTGTGATGTCCATCTGGTCCAGTGTGTCATTTAGAGCCTTTATTTCCTTGTTGATCTTTTGCTTAGATGATCTGTCCATATCAGTGAGGGGGTTGTCAAAGACCCCTACTATTATTGTATTATTGTCGATGTGTTTCTTTGATTTTGTTATTAACTGGTTTATATAATTGGCTGCTCCCATGTTAGGGGCATAGATATTTAAAATGGTTAGATCTGGGGTGCCTGGGTGGCTCAGTGGGTTAAAGCCTCTGCCTTCGGCTCAGGTCATGATCCCAGGGTCTTGGGATTGAGCCCCACATTGGGCTCTGTGCTCAGCAGGGAGCCTGCCTCCCTTTTTCTCTGTGCCTGCCTCTCTGCATATTTGTGATTTCTGTCTGTCAAATAAATAAAATCTTAAAATAAAATAATAAAATAAAATGGTTAGATCTTTTTGTTCTACAGACCTTTTAAGTATGATATCGTGTCCTTCCTCATTTCTTATTAGAGTTTTGGTTTAAAATCTAATTTGTCTGATATAAGGATTGCTACCCCAGCTTTCTTTTGATGTCCATTAGCATGGTAAATTGTTTTCCACCCCCTCACTTTAAATTTGGAGGTGTCTTTGGGACTAAAACGAGTTTTTTGCAGACAGCTTATCGATGGGTCTTATTTTTTTATTGTTTCTGATACCCTGTGTCTTTTGATTGGGGCATTTAACCCATTTACATTCAGGGTAGCCATTGAAAGATATGAATTTTGTGCCATTGTATTGCCTGTAAGGCAACTGTTACTGTATTTTGTCTCTGTTCCCTTCTGGTCCCTGTTACTTTTGCGCTCTCTCTTTACTTAGTGGACCCCTTTCAATATTTCCTGTGGGGCTGGTTTGGTGTTTGCAAATTCCTTTAGTTTTTATTTTTCCTGGAAGTTTTTTTATTTCTCCTTTTATTTTCAGTGACAGCCTACCTGGATATAGTATTCTTGCCTGCATATTTTTCTCATATAGTACTCTGAATATATCATGCCAGTCCTTTCTGGCCTGCCAGGACTCTGTGGCTAGGTCTGCTGCCCTTCTAATATTTCTATCATTGTAGGTTATAGACCTCTTGTCCCCTGCTGCTTTCAGTGTTTTCTCTTTGTCTCTGAGACTTGTAAATTTTACTATTAGATGATGGGGTGTTGCCCTATTTTTATTGATTTGAGGGGAGTTCTCTCTGCCTCCTGGATTTTGATGCCTTTTTCCTTCCCCAAATTAGGGAAGTTCTCTGCTATAATTGGCTCCAGTATACCTTCTGCCCCCCTCTCTCTTTCTTCTTCTTCTGGTATCCCAAGTATTTTAATATTGTTTTGTCTTATGGTATCACTTATCTCTCAAATTCCCCCTTCATGATCCAGTAGTTGTTTATCTCTCTTTTGCTTAGCTTCTTTATTCTCCATCGTTTGGTCTTCTGTATCACTAATTCTCTCTTCTGCCTCATTTATCCTAGCAGTAAGAGCCTCCATTTTTTATTGTACCTCATTAATAGCATTTTTTATTTCAACTTGGTTTGATTTTAGTTCTTTTATTTCTCCAGAAAGGGTTTCTGTGGTATCTTCTATGCTTTTTTCAAGCCCAGCTAGTATCTTTATAATTGTCATTTTGAACTCTAGTTGACATCTTACTGATATCTGTATTGTTTAGGTCCTAACAGTTGGTGCAGCCTCTTGTTCTTCTTTTTTTTTTTTTTTTGAGGTGAATTTTTCCACTTTGTCATTTTGTCCAGAGAAGAATAGATATAGATGAATGAGAGACAAAATGCTAAAAGGGTAACAACACCAGAAAAATATACACTAACCAAATTAGAAGAGACCCAGAACTGGGGGGAAAAGAAAGGAGGTGGGAAATGTGTGTGTGTGTGTGTGTATGTGTGTATGTATATATATACATATATATAAATATATATTCACTAGCCTATAGGCTCATTTATCCTAGCCTGCCTCATTTATCCTAGCCTATAGGCTAGTGAATAGAACATAGCCACATGCTTGATTTGGGGTGTATTTTTGTCTGTTAGAAGAAACTCCCTCTCAATATTTTAAAGAAAGAAAAAAATATATATATGTGTGTATATATATATATATACATACATACATACACACACACACATAAACAAGGTTAAATACAATGAAGGGATGGAATATGGCTATAAAGAAGAAAATTAAAAAAGATTTTATTTTTTTAAAGATTTTATTTATTTATTTGACAGACAGAGATCACAAGTAGGCAGAGAGGCAGGCAGAGAGAGGAGGGGGGAAGCAGGCTCCCCGCTGAGCAGAGAGCCTGACACGGGGCTTGATCCCAGGACCCTGGGATCGTGACCTGAGCTGAAGGCAGAGGCTTTAACCCATTGAGCCACCCAGGCGCCCCTTAAAAAAGATTTTTTAAAAGGAACTTAAAAAAGGAACCAAAAATTGGTTGAAAAAAATTTTTAAAAAAAGAGGAAAGAATGTGATCAGGCAGGAGACTAGAAGAAAGCCATACACTAGATTTAGGGTATTCTGTTAGAAGAACCTGTATCCCAAAATTTTAAAGAAAAAATAATTTATATATATATACAAAAAATAAGGTTACCTATAATGAAGGGATAGAATATGACTCTAAAAATGAAAATTAAAAAATATATTTAAGAAGACAAGACATTGGTTAAGATTAAAAAAGAGGAAAAGTTTAAAAAAAAGTTTAGAAAAAAAAATTTTTTTAATTTAACTTTGAAAAGTCAAAGAATCATGGGGGGAAAAAGCCATGAATTCCATGTGCTCTGTTCCCCTAGCTCTGGAGTTTTGCAGTTCTCATTGATTGGTAAACTTTATATTGGCTGGATATTCTTGCTGATCTTTTGGGGGAGGGGCCTGTTGCGTGATTCTCCAACGTCTTTGCCTGAGGCGGAACCGCACCACCCTTGCCAGGGTCTGGGCTAAGTAATCTGCTCCAGTTTGCTCTTGGTAGCTTTTGTTCCCTGAAAGCTTTCCATGCAGCTCTGGAGGCTGAGAATGTCTGGCTGACAGAGACTCCCCCACCCAGCCAGGTCTGTCTTCCCGTATGTCGCCTCAGATTCACTTCTCTGCAAGTCCTACCTTCCAGAAAGTGGTTGCTTTTCTGTTCCTAGAATTGTTGCTATTCTTCTTTTTGATCTCCTGTTGAGTTTGTAGGTGTTCAGAACGGTTTGATAAATACCTAACTGGATTCCTGGGACCCAACGATATTTAGGTCTCCTGCTCCTTCACCATTTTGCTTCTCCAGTCACAGGCAACTAACAAATAATTCTTATCTAGAATCTAAATATGTATACGTTATCTATTTTACACACACACACACGTGTATGTTCTATTGCTGTGTAACAAATTATCCCAATACTTACAAATTTAAAATGACACGTATTTATGATCTCACAGTTTCTGTAGGACAGGAATCTGGGCGTGGTTTAACTAGATTGTCTCCTTCAGGGTCTCATTGGCTACGGTCTTCTCAAAGCCCCAACTGGGAAGGATCTTCTTCCAAGCTCCAACTCATGTGGCTATTGGCAGGATTCAGTTCCTCAATAAGTTGTTAGCAGGAGACCTCCCTCAGTTCCTTGCCACATGGGCCTCTCCACAGAGCATCTAACACATGGCAGCTGGCCTCATTGTGGGGCGCAAGCAGGAGGGCAGGAGAAAGCGCCAGCATGAGAACCTGCTAGCAAGACATAAGTCATGATGTTTTGTAACCTAATCTCAGAAGTGATATCTCATCACTTTGGCCATATTCCATTTGTTAGAAACACATTACTAGGTCCAGTCCACATTCAGGGGTGGATCACACAAGACTGAACACCACGAAGCAGAGGTCATTGTTGGTCATATTAGAAGTCTGTTACAATATATGTCAACCTACAGGTGCCTGAGTGGTGCAATCAGTTGAGCCTCCAACTCGTGGTTTCAGCTCAGGTCCTAATCTCTGGATCATGAGATCAAGCCCCACATTGGGCTCCATGCTCAATGTGTCATCTGCTTAGGGTTTCTCTCTCCCTGTCCCCCTCCCCTTCTCACCCCCCTCTAAAATAAATACATAAATCTTTTTAAAAAGACAATATATATCAACCTAATAAAAATTACGCAAAAGACATTAACAAGTATTTCATAGCCAGGGAAACACAAATGACCCGTAAACAATGGAAACACTCGTGCATGTGCACCAGGAGAGGTATACAGCGATGTACACAGTATCCTTATTTATAATAGGCAACAACTGAATAAGCAAATGTCCAGCACCAGTAGAATGGATAAATCATGATACAACCATACCATGAAATACTGTACAACAGCAAAAATGGATAAACAATAGCTGGACATATAAATGTGGAGGAACCATTCCAAAGCATAATAAGCAAAAGTGAAATAAGAAGTTCACAGAAATAAATGGTTTTGGTTTGATCCCATTTGTGTAAAGTTCAAGGACAATGGAAGCCAAATAATTTATGTTTTTTAATATTTCTACCTCTATCAGGGAAATGATGAACAAAACTAGAATAATGGTTTTCTGAGGTGTGGGGAAGAATACTCTCAGCGAAGAGACACACAGGGGTTTCAAAGGTGTAGGGCGATGTGTGTTTAAGTACCTTTATTATTATTTCAACAGTGAGCACACAATACATGGTTTTGTATGTGTGGGTTTTTTCATGCTAAAAAACATAGGGAAAAATAAAACAGCTCATGTTTATTGAGCATTCCTCTGTGTCAGCCACTTTGCAGATGCTCTCTTTGAAGGGAAGACTCCCATGATTTTAGTTTTAGTGCTTCACCTCTCATTTTCCTTTTATTGTTTTTTACTTTCAGGAGCATTTACCTAAAATAAAATAGAACATATTGTGCTTAAAGCAAGGGGAACATCATGTGATAATAAAAACAATGAAGAAAATACTAATACTCAACTCAAGGAGAGTTTTGTCTTTATACTGAACACAGACCCTAAAACCATGTAATCTACTCACGGAACCCTCTGAACCAAAAAGAGCGACATGAACAATCAGACTAGATCGAAGTTTCTCATCCTTGGCCCTTTTGACATTTTGTGTTCGATCATGCTTTGTTGTTGTGTCTGTCCTGCACACTGTAGGATGTTGAGCCGTGGCCCTGGCGTCCACTCACTCGATGCCAGTAGCTCCTCCTTCCCAAGTTGTGGCAGATGAAATTGTCTTCAGACACTGCCAAGTGTCCCCTGGGAGGTAGAATCATCCCAGGCTGAGATCCACTGAGCTAGATGGTCCTGGCACATTCAATAGAAGTATACATACAGTGAACCTATCACTTGCCTCATTCCTGTTCCCTTGTTAGTTCTCATTCCTTCATTTATTTCCTTGACACTTATTGAAGTACCTTCTCTAAGAACTCAGTGTTAAGTAGGTTTGCTTGTTACATCATCCCTCCAGGTTTCTGGAGCCTATTCACTCACCAGCAGAGATTCCAGCGCAGAAAGAACCCCCCAGTTTATAATCACGGTTCTGTACTTCTTTATTTTCACATCCTTTTAACAATAAACAGGAAAGTTTATATCTCAAGAAGACTCAAGGATGCATTAGTGACCACTTGTAGGTTTTCACTGGCTTTACAGGGGGCCACTTAGGCCTCTCCAGCTCAAGGCTAATGCAGATTTTTTTCAAGTTTTGTTGGGTTTACTGTATGAAGAGCTTTCACTTGTGTAAATTGGGTGGCTGCTTTAATTGATTAACTCATAATCTGAGCTAAGTGGATATGTTGAAAGCAAGGTTGACCTGTATTAAAAATTTAGGAAAAGGACATTTTAAAAAGTTAATGCACGCACTTATATACATGTATAGTTATTTTTTCTACTCACACACAAGAAAGATTTTCAGTCTCTGTACATAGTAAGTGTAGGCTGCAGACTTCATCATGCCCTTTGGATGTTCATTTTCTTCATTTAGTAATTTTAAAGACTTTTTTCTAGCTGTGCGTGACTTGCTCTTTTTCTGTCCTTGCTTGTATTTTTAAATTGTTCGTTTGCAAGGAATAAAAAGAAACTCCTAACTTGCAGTGTAATTGTGCGCAAGGAGTGTATTTTGGTCCCTGCCTGCCGCTGTGTCAGCCTCAGAGTCGGGATGCTGTTGCCATGGAGACAGAGATGTTGAACGGGCTTCATCACCTTTGCCCTGCTATTTAAAATCATACTCATAGCAAAGCTCTGCCAGACACAGGGCTTTTTCTGGTAGGTCAACCACCTCCTCCCTTTTTCTCTTTTAAAAACAACAACTTGGCAGATTAATGCCATTTTTATTTATGACTGTTATAAAATGTAATGTAAATACCCTCTCTCACAGAATGAATGGGTAGCTCTCTCTTTGTGTTGTCTCTTTCCAGCATGAAACCGAAATTCCTTGAGAGTTTGCCAAAACCAGTCCCTTTAATGGGTTCTACTCAGGGTTCTATCCTCTCTTGGTTTTCTGAAAATACCAGAGCAGTGGGTACAGAACAGAGAGAAGCTGAGGAAATTATAGAATGAGACAAAAGCAATAAAAGGGAGGTTAATCACAGGCTTTTAAAATGTTTCAACAAACCCCACTGTGTTTGGGGGGTAGGCTACTCTCATACACCCCTAGCAGAGCAGTGGGCCAATACTACCTTTCTGGAAGCAATTCGGTAATAAAAGCCTTAAAAATACCCTTGCCCCATCAATGACAATTCTAGCAAATTTTTCTAAGAGAACAGACATGCAAGGAAACAAAGATTTGCCTACAGGATTATTCATCATGGTTTTATTTAAACCAGTGGAAAACTGGAAACAACCAGCTTCAGAAACATGTCCATAAAAGGGGACTGGTTAAATTAATTCTAGTACATCACACAATGGAATACTAGGCAGCTGTATTAAATAATAGTGTGGCATCTATTTCTTAACCTGAAAAGCAGTTCAAGCAATGTCATTTAATGAAAAAAAGGGGCAAGTTATAAATCACTAAGTGTGTTAGTATTCCATTTAAAAAATAATTATAGAAACATACACGTGTACATATGGGAAAACTGGAATGTTGTATGTCAAATTTTGGTTTGAGTGTACTTTAATTTCTTTTTTTCTCTATTTTAGAAGGTCTACAGGGACCATTACTTATATAATTTACAAAGCCAATTAATAAAATAATTCATGCTTATATAAAATATTTTTAATTTTGAAAGCTCTAGGAGCTTTCCTTAAGAAAGGGACTTTTTACTCAGTGCCCTGAGAATTCCAAAATTAAGTCACTACCTTTTGCTCTCAAATTGATCCTTTAAAAAATTTTCTAGGCAGTTTATTCTTTTGGACCCCACCAAACGCAGCCAGTTAACTCCAGTTAAAAGCATCGGACCCACTGCATTTTGGAGCTACTTTCAACCAGTGTCCAGATTAGCCCCCAAGAAAGCAGGGCTGGCGCTATCCGTCACTTGGCCAGAACCCCTGGCTCCCCACCTAACGGCGCCCACCAGCCGCCGGGCCAGCTCTCCGTGCAGGGGAGGCAGCAGCTGCCGTGAGAGCTGAGATGAGCTGTAGATGAGGGGATTTAATAGTCCCATCTCTGCCCTCTCGGCACCCTCTCATTGCGGATGCAGGGATGGGGTGGGAAATAAACCTTGAGCAGACCATAAATAAACTTGTGGCTAGGATGTGATTGTAACTCTCCATGCGCTCTGCTCGCTCTCTCTCTCTCTCTCTCTCTCTCTCTCACACACACACACACACACACACTCTCACACACACACACACACACACGTGCATGGGAATTTGTCATTACCAATGGCAGCTTTCTCCAACATGACAGGGCGGGAAGAGGGGTAGATGAAGGAGTGAGTCTTTCTTTGTCACCTGTATTTATTTCCTTTCCTAATGGAGATGTTTTTGTGAGTCCAAAGTAATGTGCAGAAGCATTTGATGTGAACAGCTAAGACCCAACCTCAGTGCTCATTACTCTCGTGACTCCCCCGCCCCCCAATTTCCTCCACACCATCACAGCAAACAAGGTCACTACTTGGGGCACCGCAGAGCATACAACAGCCTAAACGATACTTCCACAACCCATCGTAAGGCACAGATACCGTATTAATAAGGAGATCTTGAAACTGCCTTGTGCGAGGAGCAGCCTTTCTGTCACCCCTTTGCTGCTCTGGGCCCCTGGAAGGATGTGGCCTTTGTTATCTGACTGGTGGGATGCGGAGCTCCCCAAGCGCCCCCTGGCCCACCTCAGAACTTCACCCTCGAGTCTTGGAACACCAACGGCCTTCCAGGAGCCCGGAGGCGGTGAAGGCGGGGCAGGCGAGGTAAATCAAAGGCAAGATGCCCCATCAGGTTTCCATTAACCGGAGCACTTCAAATGGTAGCCCACAGTCCGAAGAGCAGCAAGTGCTGCTTCGGATCTTGAAAAATCCTATTGGCCAAAAGGTACAAGATGGAAAGGCCTAGAACAAAGCACTAAAACACAAGGGAGAAAAGATATGTCCAGGCTAACTACAAGGCAAACCGTTGCTTTGTGATTTCCCCAGTACTGCTTTATATATGGTACTTGTTGAAAAGGGTCAGAATGTATCTGTATTTCAGATTAGCCCAACAAAATTTTACGTAACCTCTCTGCACCTCACTCTTCTCTTCTGTAAAATGGTTATAGAAATAGAAACTGCTCCAGTGGCTTGTTCTGAGAGTGAAAGGAATTAGTATGTGTAAATCCCCTATAAGTGCCTGGCAGATGGTGAATGCTCAATAATTATTGCTACCGCCATCATCACTGTCATTATTGCACAGCCCTCAGTACTGGGTCCTGAGTACTAAGTACTACCAGGCACTCTGCTGAGAGTTTTATGTGCAATAGTTGAAGATTTTTTTCGCTTCAGCCATTCCATCATAAGAACACTATTTATTCATTCATTCTCCCGCTGATGGACATGTGAGCTCTTTGGGGGTTTTTTGGCTATTTTTAACAAAGCTATTGTGAAGAATTTCCTACTTATTCTTTGCAGGACATACGCACCCATTTTTTGGGGGTACGTATCTTGGAGTGAAATCACTAGATCACTGTTGAGCATCCGTAGATATTGCCAAATAGATTCCAAATTATTGCCAATGCTTATTTACTAAGCATCTATTTTGTGGTAAGCGCAGAGCCTATGGATTCTGGAGCTGGAGGCTAAACAGGACACAGCCCCTACCCCACGGAGTTAGAAATGTTTCCCCCGCTGGATAGCACTTGAAACAACTTGGCTTTCGCTCTCCCCTTTCCTCTCCCAGTGGAACAGCATGAGTGCCACATACTCGATTGATGAGCCGAGGGGCAGGAAATATAAGCAATGTTTCAGCATCACAGAGCAGGTTGGCAGCAGAACTAGAATACATAGAGGACCAGCAACAACAGATAAAAATGATGACAACAACAGCACCCACAAAATCCCATCTTCCCTTCATGTCTACTGCGGTGACATAAACCTTCCAAGGGAAGCCGTCCTCAGTTCTATGCAGTAGCAGGTGGTTCAGGCCCCCACTTGCCTTTATTAGTCCAGTGTGCAACACAGGACACTGTATCTGAGACCCCAGGGAGCTCCCGAAGCCCTTCTGGGTACCCTTGAAAATCCCAGAACCAAGCTGCCTGACCTGATCCCTGATTTGTCTCTGGGAGAAGACAAACAAGAGGAACCTCAGTAGCGACCTCTCCCTCCACCCAAGGAAACGAGGTAGCTTAACCAAAAAAGAGAAATAAAAGATCCCAGCACCCACAGTTAAATGTCCTAGTTGCCGCAGGTTGATGCCTTCTAAATTCAACACAGGCTGAACTGATACGAACCAGGGGTGGAGGGAGTAGGCCAGGGCTTCTCAGCCTCGGCGCCGCTGAGTTTTGGGTTGGCTGAACTCCGCTGTCAGGAGCGCCGTGGGCATCGTGGGATGCTTGGCAACTTCCCTGGCTCCTACCCAGTGATGTCATTAGCACCACCTACCTCCCATTTGTGACAGCCAAAAATGTCTCCACACATTGCCAAAAGTCCCTTAGGGGACAAAATTGTCCCTGGCTGAAACCACTGGGATATACTTAACGTTAGCAATGTGGGACAGTTGAATTTCTATATTTTCCCTCCTCTTACATCCTACAGGTGGGTCCTGTTATAAAGCAAAAAGGCTGGCATTTCATGTCAAGGAACTTTGATACTCTCTAGATAAGTGTCGGGAACACTTGGTCTTTTACTTCTTTAAGGAAAATACACTAGAATGGTAATGCGGACTAATAAATAGAAAATCCCCTTTCAATTTTTGAAATGTCCGAATTATTCAGTTGTTCAATATGATTTTATTTCAAATTCAGCAGAGTAAGTTCTTCAGTCACCCTTGCTGAATAATGGCTTGCAATTGTATTTCAGCTGTATATTAATAGCTATTGTCAAAAGGTTTCGAGGTCTTTGAAGACAATTTCTTCTCATAAATGCTTTGTTCTTGTTGATATTATTGATATGCGTGATTTTCGCTATCTCTGAAGGAAGGCGTTGGTAAATGCATGCTGAAATTTTGTTCAGACTCTGATTATATTCGACTGGGTCAGAGGGATTATCATTTTCAAAGAAGGGACTTCTTTTCCGTAATGGTGAGGGCTTAACCATGTGGATCTCTCTTAGGCAGTCAGTTTAAAGAAGTAATCACTGAGTGCCTACTCGGTGCTCTGCCCCGGGGGATGTAACAGTACAGGCGACAGGCTCTGGGAGCATGCTGGCCGTGTGTGCGGTGGAAAGGGCAGTACTGAGTAATCAGTAGTGACTAGTTTTAGTTCTTGCTCTGCCAGCGGCCAGTTCGGAGTGCGCTGGAGGGTCACTTCATCTTCATAGAACTGTCTATTAAATGAGATAAGCAGAGTGACTGGAATGGCAGATAGGTCTTGCCTCCAGTGCTAGCTCCCATCAGCTGCTATCGGCCACCCAGAGTCCTTGATGATGAGGTTCTAGCTTCACTCAATGTCAAAGACAGCTATAATTGATTACTGAGGTCTGGCGCAGGTGCCCCCTGGGAAATGGATGGTACCCTAATGAATGTGCCATCCCTGGATCTCTAAGGCTTCAGATTCTAGGATTTGCAAGCACTCTCCCCTCCCATCTCAGTACAGTTTGGTGTGGGAGAGTGCGGTAATTCAAGTTTTTTACTTTAGAAACAGGCTCTATTTCCCCCGTCTTCCACTTCTAATTCTCTTGGTCCTAGAAAAGAATTGCGAAGTATTCCACAATGGCATTCCCCAAAAGGTTAGTTTGCAATATTTTTCTGACATCCTGCTCCATCTCTGAAAAGATCAAAAAAGGCAAAACTTGACCTCCCTGTGTTCAAGGCCTTTTTGGGTAAATGATTTTCCAGTGCAATGAGAGATGACTGTTTTCTTAATTTTGAATAGATGAAAATAGACACCAATCAACAAACCTTTGGCTAAGGGGAAGAATCTCTTTAACTCACATTTTGCTTCAATTACAGGGAGGACAAAGGAGCACACTGCACCCTGTGCATGAATAGATGCTTCATTATTCAAAACAAGCATCAAAGAGCATTCCGTCCCCTATAGAAAATATGCAATCACTGTTTAATTCAATGGTAGGATGCAAATTTAAATTCCCAGAAGGGGAAGACTGTTAATGCCATTTAAATTGGTTGTAAATTACAGATAATACGCTTGAGACCCCCGAATACAGATTAGTGGAGTATTGCTTTAGGAATTCAATTCGACTTTGAACTTACTGTGTATTTATCTATGAAAAATAAAGCCATGAAGGCTTGTTTACAGCTACATTTTATTGCCGATCTTTTTTATTTCTGAAGCAAATATTTCACTTTTAAATGCCAGGGAGATGGCACAGCATAATATAAGGAAATGCAATGATGTTAAAGACAGATTAGCACTCTCTGAGGCAGCCCTTCATTAAAAAACAAACAAACAAAACAAAACAAACCTAAGAGAGGAATTTAATCAAGAGATCACACTAGCTGACTTTTCTTTTGACTGCATTTCTGTCGGTGTTTCTACAGCTTAAAAATCCCACAATCACAAGACAATTGTGAGTTTCGGAAATTAGAGGCTGTGATTATCTCTCGCTGCTCAAGTCTCTCAGCCACATAGAGGTTGTTTCTCATTTTCACAGAGTAACTAATCATGAGTGGGATGCCTGATGGGCGAGTCTTTGTTGGAAGAATTATTCCTTAAAAACAAGGGCTTTTCAGAAGGAGAAAGTGATAGATAAAAATGGACACTTTTCAGCAAAGCTTTCTGAGCTCCCAGCTTGAAGGGGAGCAATTTCCCTCCCAGTTCATAGAAGTGAAAACGTTCCCAACCCCCCCCCCCC